>JTDE01001519.1:56872-95712 GCA_014338405.1 Paragonimus skrjabini miyazakii | reverse complement strand
AGAAGCTAAATAAGCGGCGGCGGAATTTTAGGGAATGAAATGGAAGCGTGTATCTCCAAGGCTCGAGCGGTATTCGCCAATCTGAAGCACCTCTGACGACAGAGGGGTATCTCTCTGAGGCCCTAAGGTCGCGTGTATAAGGCGACAGTGGGAGCTGTGTTATTTTACGATGGCGAAGCATGGCCGTTCAGCGTAGAAGACGTTAACCGTCTTCCCGTATTTGACCACCGATGTCTACGTTCGATCGTTCATACCGGGTGGCCTGAACGAGTAAGCAACGAATATGTTAAGAAGCGGGTATTTAGTAATGATTGTCAAACAAGTTCTTTTGTTCAATCCTTACATTTGCACAGAATTGGATAGTTAGTTCATATGCTAGGGATGCCAGCTAGTCGGCTGCCACACCGAGCACTGTTTGCCGACGTTGCGACCGACTGGCGTAAGGTGTGAGGTGGACAGCTGGTGACGTGGTATAAAGAAATGAAGCTGTTCAAGACGGGCTTGACCACTGTAGATCAGGTCCGCCCCCGGGCTGTGGACCTCGTGGCTCACAAAGTGGATTATTGGGGACTTTTAGTGGGATGAATAGTTCTTATTCACGAGGCGGTCGCTTACGCCTTGATCTTCAAGCGTATCACTACATTAACTCGCTCAAGTAAATGTCATAGTCTTCCCCCTGGAGAGACCCAAACAACGGCGATTGTCTTAATTAAGGTTACTGATACAGGCTTCGGCTAGGTGAAAGCATTGATTTTGGGGCACTATTCTTGCGTGTCACAAGTATTCCTCAATGCATTGTTTCGTTGCATAAACTGAAAGTGTATTCTTTGTGGATGAAAATTCATTGCACTTGCCTCTGGTTCTATCTTCAGCCGGATTCGCTGGTCGATTTCTGGCTCGATTATGGAATTGGTAGGAGGTATGCATAAAGCACAATTCAACGGTACCTTATCAGCCCCTTTCGGTTCCCCAGCACCGTCGGGGTCCAGCGAAGACCTTTTGATTTGGCCCACTGGTAAGTAGTACTGCTTTTGTTTCTGGACATTCGTCTATCCACCCTAATCAAGACGTTCGGTTCATTTTTACGTGGCTTATCTTTTGCTTTTCGTCGACCACCAAAATTTACTTGCAACTCATCTATAAACAGGTCTGCTCTATTTTCTTCGTCATTATTGCCGTCTGGTAACATTCATGTTTACTATGTTGTATCTCACGTGTGACGAATTGAGCTTTGGCACTGATTCTATTTTAAGAATACTATAACTGTAAGGGCTCATTTTGGAATTCCATCGATTTCAAAAAACTACCTTTATCACGACCCAGACAAATAATTGCTATACTCATTCAACGATATTAGTAATATTAATAATATCGTCAGAAGTCGATTGTGGCGCTTTCCTGAAAGCAACAAAATATATGTAAATAAGTGAAGCAAAAATTTAACCGTTAACAATAGTGGAAGAACAGAACAGAGGATGAAACTGCTCGTTTTTCGAAGCCTCCTATAACCTGTGTTTCAACCAGACAACAGTAAGGTGTTTTCGTCTTAATTAGTATTTGTGCACATTCATATATCTATGGTGAACACGAATTGTCGTGCATATATTTAGCGTGGAAGTGAAGGTGAGACGCTGAGAAGGAATTAAAATTTGGATCATCCTCACTACCCAGCTGAAATGGATAGCCTGATTGCCCCGATACTGATTCCTCTGTGAAAATTGTGTGGAAGCAGAACGGTTGAATGCTCATAAATGCTTTATCGATTCCTATCTTTATCTTGTCAGTGATCGTAACTTACCAAATAAACGCCTGAGTTGACAATTTTACTTCTGTCCGGATTGCACGTTACAGTTGGCGATCCTGCTAGGGTATAAACTGACCGAGGATGTTGCAAGCAATGCTTTCCTGGCTGAGGAACATCACGCCCTAATATGTATATTGCTCTTATCGTGTTTAAATGGCTCTGCTATCATCTCATTCCATTTTGCCCTCAGTTGGAACAGAGATTCGACACCGGGACAGGCTTTACGTTTTGGAGCGGCCACCAAGCAATATGCAATGGCATCAATGGCGCCAGCCTTTACCTAGCCCGCTGGCACGTCTGGGACCCGAATTGAAGCAACACATGCAGGCGCAACCGTTCTCTCGTGATCGAGTATCTCAACATATTCGGTCACAGGGCTAAATACCCTGTCCTCTAGTGCAAACTCCTAAAATTTTTCTGGCTGATGCCCAGTTGCCAAGGCTATGCATGTGCGTTACCTGCCTACCTGAGGCTAGACTTGTGTTCCCAAACAAAGTGTTGAGGACCTCCGTAGCATACCCATTTGATTTTGTTATGGGTTTCCCAGTGTGGTGATAGGTTTGATAAAAAATTAGTCTTCGTTACAACAGCTAAGCTGACAGCTGCTTGAAATCTCGTTTTATCAATTAATGTAATAACGGATTTGGTTGGGACAATTGTGTCGTAAGGAATGCGCGTCGTGTACGAATCACGCGGGGATTAGTCTGTTTCCTATTTCATCAAAGTTGCTTGCAGCCACCGTACTTCCCAGATCAGGCAAAAGTCGCGAAAAGCACACCTGTGCGGAAAAGGTTGAGTTTCGCTCTGGTCGTAGCTGCAATCAATACTTCTTCACATTTCACCAGATGCTTAAACTCCGCCATGAATATGGTAGGCAAGTGGTTGCTGTCTTCATAGGCATCAGAAGGCTCTCCGATTCGATTGACGTGGTAAGTTTACCTCGTTCGGACGTCTGTTGCACTTTAAAGACTGGAATCAAGGAGTGCGGTCAGTGGCCTCTGCAAAGATTCCTCTTAACTGGTTGTGTGTGAGTGATTCCCTGTCTGCCGTTATCGCACAACCTAGAGTAGATGTTGTTCTCAGCTCAACAGCCTTGGTCGTATTGACGTGTTGGATTCTAATTTCCACTAGCCTCTCCCACGCGCTTGGTAAGTTTTGTTAAGATCGGCACTGGTCGCCAAGACTACTTTCGTTGTCTGCGGTGTCAGCTTCGCCAAAAACGTTGTTTACCCCATGATCTAACCGCTCCCCTTTGATCTACGTTTGCCCCAACCAGCAACGAATGAACTTCGTCATTATTAACGTAGTGTTCTCACCACATGCCGCTAGCGCTTCGTAGACACTGATGACCGAAAACAAACACTAAGCATCTTCCGCGCGGAACAGCTAGCTAGATTGCCCTTCAGTGGTAATATATGCTGGGCCTGCCACTGAAAGACTGGTCATGTTGGCGCTGCAGTTGGCATAAGTTTGCAAATGCCATCCGATCTACACGATTTGTGATCTGATCAGTCATTTCACCATCGCTCGCGCAACTTCTAAGATGACTTAACAACGAACTACAATCGAAGAGGATAAGAGGCACCATTCTAACGGACTTGCTGCAACACCTTACACTTAAAAGCTGCAAAGGTCATACCAAACTGACGAAATGGTGCCCTCAGTTTGTCTAAGATTTTCTGGACTCCCCCTTATTCCTTACAGATTTGAGCAATGTCATTAGCATTATTAATATTTCCAGTACTCCTGGTGTTTTCAAAAAAGGCTCACGTGTGCACTTCATAGAGGGATTAGTCTGACTCCTATTTCGTCAAAGTTGCTTGCAGCCATCGTACTTCGTAGGCTAACCAAAACACGTGAGCAGCATATCCGTGAAGGCTGAGTGACGCTGAGTTTCGCTCTGGCCACGACTGCAACGATCACATATTCACACTTCGCCAGATGCTTGAACTCTGCCAAGTATATCAAAGGCCAGTGGTTGTCTTCTGTGACATAAAAGGGGCCTTCAATTCGATTGACAGGTCCGAACTCTGAGACTGTCCATGGAGGAAGGGTATGCCTGATAAGTATGTGAACCTCCTAAGAACAATTTACCTTCAGACCTCGGCCGAGTTAAGGCTTGTAACAGCGTATCGCCGGCTTTCAACATCTCATATGAGGTTCGACAAGGTCTTCCCATTTTCTATTCAAATTTGCAATAGACGAGATTCTAGAGTGTGCCCTGATAGACTGCGAATATTATGGTGTGGAACTGTTCCCAGCCGCTCGACTTTGAGACAGAGGACGTGCAGACGATATCGCCTTAATATGTGAGGGCTCAGAGGGAACCTAGAACATCTTAGACAGAATGGCGTATTCAGTTTGTCAGTTTGGTGTGGCCTTTGCACCTACTAAATGTAAGGTGCTGTTACAAGATGGGCAGGATTCTGCGCCTGCTCTCACTCTTATCGGTGAACTGTTGGAGACAGTTGAGGGTTCTACGTACCATGCGAGCCGTATCAGTGCTGGTGGAATGTCTGGTGGGATCGCAAACCGAATAGCAAAGACTGGGATGACGTTTGCCAAATTACGACGTGTGTGACGACGACATGATCTCATTCTTTCTGTTGTGAAAGGTCGAGGGTACACAGCCATTACACGGGTGATCTCAAAATGCAGCTCCGAAACCCGTTCCATTCGCCCGAAGTATATTCACAGCGTGTCCGTTTACGACCATCGATGCTTCCGAAGCATTAGTGACGTGTGATATGGACACCGTGTCAATGGTGACAAAGCTCGCCGACAGATGAACTCTGTCGACCATTGAGCATATTGACCTCGTCTCACAGGATTCAACCCACCGCCTTCCAAATCAAGCCTTGTTTGCAAGTGATGGGTTAGGCTGGAAGCGGCAGCCCGGTGGTCAGCATATGATGTGGGCTCGGGATATGAATTCATTCAGTTTGAAGCCCGCTTCAGTAGGGCTTTCTCGGCTTCCTGGCTGAGTTCCGAAGGACATTGAACACCATTGTTTGAGGACGCTGTCTGACATGGCGGAGACTAGAAGTCAATGGCACTCGTATTGCCAGTCTCTCTGTGTGCATCGATGTAACTTCTTCTTTATCCCCGTACATTTGCACCTTCTTCACACTACACGATACTTCTTTTCTTATATTGTGGCACGTATTTCACCCCATGTGGTTTTACTTGCTTCATGTATACATATGTATTATATGGCAGTATTGTCTTCTTTGAAATATGGTAACTGAGGTCGTTTCCACACACCCCTTATTTACAGTTTGTCTAGGTGTGTTATGAAATCTTGTCTACCACAAATTTGAATATGAAACGATGGGCTAGACAACCTTGTCGCACCCACTTAAGATGCTGGATATCAGCGATAAGTTGTTACTAACCTTAACTGAGCCCGTGATCTGACAGTAAACCACTGTGAGGATGTTGACGTAAGTCTCAGATACACCCTTTCTTGCTAGACGGCTGCAGAATGTCGGCTAAGTTAAGAGTTACTCTGACGTTTACAAAGATAACACTTGTCGGTCTTCCATATGAAACCCGACATCCAAGCATCTAGCAAAGTGTAAAGTTGTGATCACTTCAGCGACGGCCAGGGTGACATCTAGCTTGTTTCTTGAAGGTATGTTGCTTATTCACTGTGTTTAATCGTCGAATTACGTTGACTACGGACAGCTTCCACACAATAGGCATCAGGCTGATTCGTGGATGTTTCGCACTAAAAGTGTGTGAACCCTTTTTGAAAACTGGCTGATTGATCCCAGCCATTCGAAATTACTCTGATGGCCCAAACTTTCCGAAACAAAGCATTCAGCTTCTTCGTGGTTGTGTGGCAGTTAAGCATCAGTGTGAACCACTGATGCATTGCTGTCTATGATGATGATGACGATGATGTGATGCTTCAATAATCCCATTTCGGATAGCACGGAAACGTCAGTAGACAGTTGAACACAAGAGGTGCGCAGAAGCATAGTTAATGTCACGAGCGACCAGTTGAACTGTTGTTGGGGGTATTCAGGTTACTATCTCAAGTGCCGGTGCGAGTCATTAATGGATGCACAATTATTTTTTCAGGTTGCCTCGCGTCGTCTGTTACTCGAATGAGATGGAAAGGCTTTCGTTATTTCCAGGTCGTAGTGGCTTGTTTCATCCTCATAGTGCGTCGTATCCACTGAGTCTCACGATTATCTCTTACTCGCTTCCGCCGTTCCAAACGAGCAGTCGTTCAATCTGAGTTAAACGCGCTGCTGGGTGGCTCATTCGGGCAACTGCCAAGGAGGTTGACTGGTCACACGAGTAGTAGTACCACACGAGATAGTGTCACACTTATGCTTTTCCTGCTGTGTATGTGCCCGATGTGCTTCACTATCATGCGGTAGATGGGTTTTTAGACTAGAAGAAGCGTGCAATGGTAAGTGCAGACTGCTTGTGTCTCTGCTAGTTTGAATGCATAAAAGTGTTTTTGACGATGCAATGGCTTTCCACCGAAACGCAGACCAAACTAAACCCATTGCAGTACTTGTAGTATTAGAACCAACCACGCCGTCAATATTTGATGGCTGTTTGGTCACTTTGTGCCTATGCATTGCTTGGTGATGGGGGTTGCCGGCTGGCGCATTGATTTTTAAAACGTCAAAAATTAGTACTCGCTGGAAACAAACTATTGTCATCGCAAAACTGCAAAGTACGTTCGCTGCCGTCCGTTCGGTAAGTACCCTAGGGAGGACGGTTTACTTTAACTCTCTCTCGTCCGCACCTAGGGGATACACTTACGCGTTTAGGTTCCCATCCAACACCACAATGCCCGTGCACCGATTAGTTTGCGGAGGGTCGACAAACTGATGACAAAACCAATCTTTTATTGAGTCAAAACTGCGGTCAGTGGTTGCGTATATTGGAATAGCGTTTGTGACGGGCGTCTCCCAATGCACTGGCCTTATCTTCAAGTCCGATAGCTCAGTGACTGTTGTTGTTGGATGCCCTGCCAGGAGGCGTCTTTTGTGCTCATAGTATAATTTCAACACCGGTTTGGTCACTGGTTTGAGCTGCAGGGCCTATGCTAAATGCAAGACGTAGCAGTCTGCTAAGTTTCAAACAGCCAAACTAATGTTAGATACCATATTGCGCTCTTGTAAGCCCTTCGGAGGGTGCATTACACCCTCGAATTGCAAGGCATTTCTGGAAGATCGCTGTGATTACGTGAGTTTGTTTTGGATAATAAAGTAGTGGAGGTTACCGATCAGTTTGTATACTTTAAAAGTTACTTCAGCAGCGACCGAGGCTTCTTTTCGAAATGGGCCGACTGGAAAGTCTATGGGAATGCGACAGCTGCGATCAATTATGGGTGATGTTCAATTTACATGACTCTCTAATCTGTTAAATATGAAGGCTGTTTTAAACCATCTTCTCGATTGTTCGATTAAAAGTCGATATACGAGTATGACTGCACAGTTGTCCTTTTATTCAAGAGTTAGCAGCATCCTTTTCAAACTGGCAGTGGTCGATGTCAAAGAGATCTTGTACACACGTCACCACAGGTGACATTTGTCATATCGGTCGCACACCTTTATGTGACTGGAGACTTTTTAGCCACATTAGTCAATGCTAATTGACTACATGTTGGGCTGAAGTAGAAATGAACCTCCTTTCTCTCTGAACTGAAAGAATTGGAGACTTCTCAAAAGCAAGATATATACGAAGAAGACATATTAAGGCTACATTGCGGAAAGAAATAGAAGACAACGCGCGAGCGGTGAGAGGAATTCAAATGTTATATCAGATATTAATACATTCTGTACATGATGTTGAGTACAAACGAATGTGTTTCGACCACTCAAAGCCAACAAAGCAAAAGAACAGACCAGATAACAAGTCAACGTGCAACAGACTTATAACGAGTGCCTGTACGTTTTGGCCAACCATCGGGCGTCGTTGGTTTGTAACTAGGTCTCCCAGTTGAGGCGGTGTCACCCCCTTAGGAGACATTTAAGTGTTCATAGGAGTGACCAACTGCGTACCTAATGTGGGGGTCGTTTGTAACTTTAGAGAGAGATTACGTTTCAATAGAATGGTTAACAGTAACGACTGGATGTATTCATTTGCATTGACTTCCTCTGTTTGGACTCGGAGTAGCCTGCCCCGTCGGCGCAAGTAAATGACGATCTACTAACTACCGAATCCATTGGCCCGTTCCCGTTCGTTCGACGTAACTTAACGTAGCATGGGTGTCACTAGCTTGTTATTATCCAGATGGACTCCACCTATTTTATAATTAGCTGAATGTCGCCGATCTGAATGGCCACATTTGTGTACCATAGTCTCATTTTATTTACCTGGTTGTCACTGTACTACTAAGACATTTTAACTATGTAATTTGTCCTGTGGCCAGGTCTAGCTTTTAAAACAAAGATTGATATAGTGACTTATGCTATACGTATATATCACAACAATCTGTCAGCTTCCGTTTCGGTTAAGCGATCTCTCGTAGTCCTGTTATCCGATACTCTTTTTGTGATCGCAAAAGACGCTTGGCCCGAGAATTCGTCTATTGCGCAAACGCCCGCATAGGTCATGTCAAAAATCAAACCACAAACGCGTACACTCATTTGCACGTTAGACATGCATTCACATACATCATTGTCATTCGCTTTGGTGGAACTTCTGCCGTTGCGCGTACACACTATTTCAATAGTCTCTTCTTGTCCTTCGTCTTCCTGGCGTTCGCAGCTTGCCGTTTTATTCCTGAATGTCTCCTGTGGGTAACATGCTACTTGTGAGTAGTATGCTACTCACAACGAAACTGCTTGTCATACAACACTGTGTGTTAAAAGCTTGAAACGATTCTGTTCTGACTAATTCGGACCAATTGTTCCGTTAGTTGGATTACACCGAACTATTTTCACTCTGTGTAAACCGACCAGTTTTTCAATGGGAAGAAGTACGCAGTCAGGTGTAAGGCACTTGGCAAACTGTGGTAAGAGCTCGATAAACCGGAAAAAGTCGAGTGATACTAGTTTACACGAGTAAGGAATTTGCAGTCGAATCAACTTTATCTGCATTTACCTAACTCGCCGTCTGTGTCGATCGTTCGCTGTGGGCGCGCTGATAACTTACCAGTCCTAGACGGCCAACACATTCGGGTTCTTATATGCCGCTGGTGGCTTCACCACGACCTACGATACTCACGGTTCCTGTGCATGCCGCACACCTGAGTTCACATCCGTGAAGCTGCCGCTCACTATGCCCTCAGACCTCCGTTCAAGTTGCACTTCTCCAAGTCGTCCGATTCAAGTCTGCGTGTTTCTGTGATCCAAAATCTATATACCACTGTGGAGAGCTTGCCTGAATACATTCTTGTTACTACAATCTCAAGCAGTCAGTTTTTATCTACATGCCTCTAGGTACACGGTCAGAAGCTACTTCACGATGCTGTCTTCCACTCTTCTGCTTATGTGTCCTGACCAACGAAGCTATTCGTGTATCAGGATGGGTTCACTTCTGTCCATGTCCACTCGGTGTTTAGAACCATGTCCGATCACGATTGCTTGGGGCTTCGTCTTAGTCGTTGCAGGTGAACGCGGCTCAGTTGCGACACATTTCATTCATATATTGCCTAGGATTGACTGCTGTATAACGACGTAAACAGTACATCTCTTTAGTCAAGTAGTTTAATTTCGGTCATCAGGCTATGGCTCTCTCAGTCATGCCCGTTGAAGCATTCAAAAGCTGCACTAGCCCTGGTTCCAAGGATAATTTCGTCAAGGGATTACTATCCAGCTACTAAACATTGATGAGCTATTCCAGATGTTTGCATTAATACCGATATCAGGTGTGGATATAGCACCTCTACCCGGAGAAGGCCAAATGTTGCTTGTATCAGCTGATGGAATTCTCACCGTGAGGTCAATATTGGTATGAAATCGTAACCCCAACCACCTACGTTCATACTGCACAATTGATATGTTGACTGCCAGTGTTCGAGTGTCCTATGGTAGCTATATAGACTGTCAACTATGCGGTTATAGGTTCAGGTCAGTTTGTCACGGCCGCTTCTTTCTAGGTCTGAGCGGCCTGGTAACATCCAGTTTACATTTTGTCTTGTCTGCCACATGTTATGAAGACTAAATACTTGTGGTTTGAGACTACCGTTCTTCTAATGACGAGTTTAACGCGGCGCTGTTTACAAGTTTCATTGTTCACAATAATTTCTCAACAAGTATCTGTTTGCCTTTACTGCGAACCTCCGTAGGACCCAATTAATGATGCAATTGAGAATACGTTTATGTAGAGTCACTTAGGTTCACAGTGGGGATCGGCAGCCTTCTTTTGATCAGGGACTGATTGCATTATAAGTGAACACTTGGTGAACTACAATTAACTATTACACAAGTTCTCACTTTTTAAGCTTCTTGTCCCCCTTAGCTTTCTAACCACAACGCCGTCGCTATCTTCGATTCACGTGAAAACATTGGGCTAAATGCATTTTTAAATAAAATTCATTACCCGGTTGCATAGGTGTTCAAAAGGTTAGTGCAACGACTGTGTATGGTAAAGTTGTGTTAGCAAATCGACAGTAAGCTTAATGTCACTTAGAAGAAATCAGTGATTCTCTCGTCAAATTTGAAGTGTCTCTGATTCAAATTCTTATCACCACTCCATTATGGTTTCAACTCGCCCCCTGTGGGGGACGATATCGCACACTTCATGAATACTAATTTACAGTTAACAAATTAGTTGCTACTTATATTGGTCAGTTTACTGAAACAGTATTCAAGTCGTTGAGTCGTACTTGAATCAGCATAGTGCGGTGCCTAATTTCACTCATCCTGCGAACCTCTGTCCGTGTTATGCGACAAGCTGGATGAGATCAGGTACAGGACGTCATCTGAATAAACACATCGGCTGGGTTCCTAAGTTTCTACCTACTTGTTTCATTTCTGCACTTGTTAACGCCGTCGAACATCGGGACGATATTGTGTTGAGTCGGTGGACGTGACTTTTTACATTGGGACTGCAGATCATTGGTTGTCGACCTCACATGGTGCATTGTGAACGATCTGTTTTCTCGAATTATTAAACTGTTCACTTATGTGCGAACCTGTGTGGTTCAAAACACCCAGTGGCAACGGCGTCAGCATCCGACTTTTTGTCATCGGCTCAAAGTCCGTGATTTTCAAACAGAACCTGCATTGTTTTCAGTACATAACACTCATATCTAACCTTTTAACTCATTCGGCAGCGCGTGTTGCTGTGAGATACATGAGCCAACGCTCGTAGTGCTGTATTTCTTGTGCAACGAATTCCACTGTTCGCAGACTAACCTTTGATGTATGTCACAGAAAACGCATTGATATATTTGTCAGGAAATTAATTAATCCTTCTATGTGTTACTTTTGCTCAGATCTCGTATATTCGTTTACTTCACTCAGCCCTATGGTCTCAATGTTTTTGTTGCTCTCTTTCTCTGTATTTTCAGAGTAAGAATTTTTTTACCAAACCAATTTTCTCGGTGTTCCTCCTTTTGTAGTGAACGACTTTGGCTCCGACGAGTTGTACGTCCCTCAGTTGCCCTATCTCGCTGCTGATCATCTAGCACCGTCTGGCTTCAACTCTCATCCTTTGTCTGTTCCAATTGCAAGCTCTTCTGTCTCCCTCAGAACACAGACGCGTTATTCAGGACGCCCTCCTAGGGATCGGAACACACAGTCACCACACACTGATGACTTAAATAGGGTTGATTTAGGTACGACATCAACAGCCGTCTCGTTCAGTCAAAATTGTTCAGTTTCCCATTCAAACATTCGTCGTATGCTGCGCAGTCGAGTACCCTCTCCTCCGGTTCATCTAGACCGAGTCCGTAATGTAGAGGATTACATTGAACTCGATATGTACTCTCGTTCCGTCGTTAATTCTGATGAAGGTGAAACATTTAGTGACCAAGAGCGATACAGTCCAAACCGTGAATCCACAGGTGTTACAGGTTCATCTCAGTGGCAGCCTGGGCTCCTTGGATCACCACTATCTTGTTCACCGGAATGTCTGATTCATCCACCCACGACTTCCGAATCTTGTCTCATTGAAACTCGAGCTTCGGACGACTATCGGATATGCTCGCACTTGGAACCTTCCTCCAGCGGGTCTACGGGGTTAGTATTTCTTATGTAGTTGTTTGTCAAGTTCTTTTGTTACCAAATGTGTCACTTGCTTTGTGTGTACATCCGGACTGTTTAGAATTTACCGAACATCATTCGAGTGGTCTGTGCCACGTAAACTTGACTACCGCCCGGATGGTATGCACCGTTAACCTACAAACCCGATTTTGTGTGCTTCGTAAACTGTCTCTCCATTCGTCCTCTAGGTGGCGTGATGTACGTTTCTTTCAGCTCGGTTGTTTGTTTACAAGGTGTAGGCGCCTTGATGTTGTGTTTGAATATAGACGTAACCATTTTTAGTAGTTAGGTCCATTCCCCTCCCCTTCCTTTTTTCTTTTCTCTTCCCATATAGGGTTTTTCCTTCTTCGTGGTTGTGTGGCAGTTCAGCATCAGCATGAACCACTGATGTATTGCTGTCTATGATGATGATGATGATGATGTACGTTTGTGAACAAAATTGCCTCGTTATACCCTACATGTGTCTTAGTGGTCGCTACATGAAAATCGTGTATATTTTTCTAGCTACACAGACGATTGTCACTTTTTGGTTTTGGATTTCTGCAATCCGATTTTGATTGTTTTCCTTCGGACATGAATTAGACTAGAATACTTCCGTTTGATTCTTAGTAAGTGATTCTCAGGTTCGTGTTTTACAGCAGTACTCAAAACTACTAGCTGAATTTTCGTAATACATCTTGCGCTTGTGTGTTTCATCCAGTCTGAATCTCTGAACACAGTTAACTGTAGATCAGGTGTTAGTGACTCGAACCATGCTTTGTTCAAAAGCGGTTGACGCGATATGACGTTAAGGATTCTTAACCAGTACCAGTTTACTGTTACTTGTCTAGCTCCTTTACGACCATTATAGCTGTTCCTTTGCGAAGTATTCTGGTGACAATTTCCTAGCGTGTTTCATCTTTCACTGTTTCTACTCAATCGTATTTCTGCTAATCCTCACATTTTGCCACACACTCACCTACGTCTTACCTGGCCGAATGTTTAACAGTCACCGGCGCTCTTCCTGGCGTATTTTTGCGGACCATGTTATAAAAACACTCCGCAACAAAGTTTTTCGTATCTTAAGTCGCCTTTTGTTTTTACAAGTGTGATTGATCACTTGGTCGCGTATTGAAAGCTCGGAGTTTTGTGGGACTCACATTTGCTTGCCAGATAAACCCAACCGACGGTTAAACTGTGCGTACACTTGTCCCCTACAAGTATCAAAGTCAGACAGTGACGATAGAGTCGCGATAGATTTTCAGTTATTTTTAAAAATAGGCAGAATGCGTGACCCCATCGCGTGCTGCGCCGCTTGTGAGTGAGGTGCTGCGTGTGTTCTCTCAGCCGACCCAGACTAAATTATTCCATGTGCGTGTTAGTATTATTTCGTGATCTGGAGGATGCAAGTTTCAGCTGGCCGTATATGCTTCGCTGGCGGTATTCATTACATTCCAACGTTAATTCACTACTTTTCGAAGTCCCCGTTTTTTCGATTCAAAATGGCCCGTTAATTTGTCACTTGATGTGGTCCGTGGCATGCTCAGGAGAGTGGCTTTTTGTCCAGCCAGTGAATTTTACTTCATCAATGTGATTTATATAAGTGTCGCTTGTGAGCTAGTTTGTCTCATCGCGTGACACATTGATGCGTTTTGTGAATGTGTTCAAGTGGACTGAATTCTATTCATGTCCGTTAATGGTTTGCAGTTGTTTTTGAGCTGTTTTTCTCAGACTCGATTTAGTCCGTGAATCAATGCGGAACACTTACAGAAGGCGTACAGAAGGTCCTAGATGGCATCATAACTTTTTTCAAGGTAAGGCGGCGCAAATAGCGTATGTTTAATGGTTTATCGAACGGCGCAGCTTACATGGAAATGAGTGGTTACTTTAAAATTCCAGCATCCGCCGTCTATATAGTAGGAGACTTGAGCGTGGTTTATCCAGTACGCATCCCTGATGAATAATTTCCATCAGTAATATTGGTATTGTTGGTTCTCGATGATCTGTACTCGAAGAACAACTTCTTTCCTTCACTGTTTGCGCTACAAATGTTTGAAACTCTGTGATCTAAACACTTAAGCCAACATTCGCATAGAAAGGAGCGCTAACATTCGTTGCGAACAAATATCATAATACGTAACATTTGTTCCTCCAATTCACATGACGTGAAAGCCCATGAAATAAGAGAAATGCAAGCTTATATTGTGAAGCATTTAATAACCCCGTACAACATTGAATTGTTAGGTTAAAGAACGTACAGAGTTGTTGCTGGTCTTAGTGGGTGTACTCATCAAAAATCTGATCGGTGCCTTTTTGGTTACATTAACTGTGATCTGTAGTCTTCCTTCTGTCAGTACATGCACCACCAACGAACGTCAATCAATTTGCTCCTCAATTCATTTGCAGCTACAGATGACTCGAGTGATTCAAGACACACGATTGTAGCTGATCCACACGTTTATGCTGAGAGGACTGGACAACTTCTTTCGGCGTATTAAAAGGTTGGATAGCACTTTACAAAGTAAATTATCCCCGGCAGTGCATGTCGGATGGATCAGTATCCCTGATTGCGTCACTAGTGATGATAACCAGCAAACCTCAATTAGTGACAGATGAAATATAGTGGTCGTGCACGGATAAAGTGCTTCAGTGTCACGTTTTGGACGTGTATCTGATAGGGGAATATCCTTCGTTATCCATTCGGCTACATGGGGAGCTTCTAGAAATCCCAAGCAGTGTATCGGTCTCAAGTTAACACAATCGTCAGCCACTGGCTTGAAAACAGTATACCCAATCTGAAACGCACAATATGCTCATCTTTTATTACGTTCTTATCCTGGATACCATTTTATTATAGAACGCTAAGTTCAAAATTGCCATACCCACATAGTGCGTTAGTACAGGCGGTAATTTGTGTAGGTTATACAAACTGGGACAGTTCTCAGACGTTTTAGGGAGGCTTCATTTTAGCATATGGGGTCATCCAACAACTCCCTTACCCGTTGAGAACCTCTGTTTACCTAACCCAAGGAAAACTCGTTAAAATGACAGTAACACATGAGCCGTCTATGTTGCAGAGGACGATCCTTCGGCGTTCAGATATACCCAGTCTGAACTGACCTACAGAGTTGGTCGTTGCATCATCATTAGTAGGCAAATTTAGGTGTACGCATTCAGTTCGTTAAGCCGAATCTTCCGGCAGATTAATCAACGGAGTCATTACTATGGGATGATTGTAAGCTCTACCCCTTGTTTCCTGCTAGTCTACTGTTGTTTTGCTGCGTACTGAAATGTGTTTAGCAAGCTATGGTCAGTTTTTTCTTTCGCTTATTTTATTTCACCTTATCATTCGTAACCTTATTATTACTGACATTCCGACACTGAAAACAATTACTGATTTTTCTTTTTTTCTTCTAAGGAATACCATACGGACTCAGATTCTCAGAAACGTACAGCTTCTTCCAATTTGTAAATTTTCTATGAATCCTACATTTCAGCTGGGTTTCGATAACTGAATATAAAAGTGATTGAACGTTACTATCATTACTAATGTTGCTCTCAGCAGTAAAACACTATTAGTGAAATATCTGACATGTTTATTGTGCAGACTTCCCATAGTGGTACCTGTTTATAATTAGTGTTAGAAAACAACCGGACTCCCGTCAATTCACCAGTTGTGATTGGCCAATATTTTGTGAGCCCTTTAAATAGCTAATCAACTAGAAGCCACTGTACATATAGACATATGGTTGGAGTACCTCTCACAGTAATAAATAAATACTGTTGGCGTTTTTCAAATTTATCTCGGGAACCACTGCTTCAAAGTAATAAATGTATTGCCTTTGGAACATATATGACCAACTAGGACCCGCACCCCCCAAGGTCACGAAAAACATGTATCCGTATTCGATCGGAGTGTCGTAGTACCTGGAAAACTATGTGTACGCAGTAAAGAGGAACAGCAGCATTGCTGACTTCGATCACGTACCATTTCCAAAAGTGTATTCTACTACAGTGGAATATTTCTTCTTGGATCAAAACATGGGAGCTGGCAACGTCCTACGGAGTCACTCGTTGCGGCCAAAGCCCTCGCCCCTCAAACCTACAACATACCTTGACCACTTGACCACTGTTTCCATCCTGACCAAAAAGTGCATTACGTGGCCAGTGCGTACGAAACCGGGCAGAAGGGTAGGCGTACGAATGCACCCCGAGGGAAGACAATAATCTTGTCACATAGCGGAGCCATGTGACCGTAATCTTCTCCATATTGATGATATGGGTTTGTTTTCTTTCTACCATGATGGGAGGATAACAGGCTGTAACAGTGAATAATTTCGTTTGCACGGGAAATATCGATCGAAGACGTTAGATCTTCTGGAACCGTCAGTGTTTGTTACGTAAAGCTGTGTAATTTGTTATTGAACAGTGGCTATTGATCACACGTTCATTCATTAATACGTTCCCTTTCGTTTTGTCAGTTCCATGTTATGTCGTCCTCTGTTGGATTGACGTGTTAAGTTTACACTGCCTCGGTTTCCGCATACCTACAGCTGTTCCGCGTTGTTCATGCAAAACTTACTTTTTTCCACTAACACTGCGCTGGAATATATGAACTTATTGGTTCACATAATCGTACATTGAACATTGTCTTACTCTGAGAAGGAACGCCATAATTGCGTGAATGCTCGTGTGTTTTATCTGCTTCATGTCCACGGACCTCATATTGAACAGCACAAAAGTCTGTTTTTTTTCTCCCATTGATATTTGTGAGTTGACTTGAGGTAATCACTTAGGTTTCTCTGTTGGTCTTAAATTTCAGGCCGACCACCTACCAATTTGATCATACACATTCCCGAGGATCCTGTCAGTGTACGCTTTCGAGTTGCTCTGTTCCTTCCCACAGTAATGCGAATACTGTTCCCGTGAGTTCAGTTGACTGTTTATTAGACTGTTTTTTTTTGTAGCTAATATCCACTTGATATGTCCACTGTTAATTGTTGATAACGCTACAGGTCGCTTGTACCGTCAGTCGTTGGTCCTCAATTCTTTTACCGACCTTTCAGGAAGTGACGGTTTATTTTCACGTTTAGGTGTATGAGTAAGTGCTAGATTACGATGAAACGCCCCCCACAGAGATTAGACTATGAGATACAGATGTAAAGGACTCGAGTGTTGGTTTCATGGGTATTTCAGAACACTCCGGTTGATTGGGATCCTATTTTTATGTACATAACATAACGGCTAATCCAAGTGTCAAGGTTTAAGTCGCGGAGAAATTTATCATTTCCTGCTGACTTATGTCTATGGGATCATCTATGGTTCAGTGACATATCCGCGGTCATAACTCATTTGATGAAGTACTCAATATTACACTTGACGAGGAACATTAAAGAAGACGCAGAATATTATAATCATCTAAGCAATGGTCACGTCGAATGTAGGCAATAGCTAAGAACTCTTTGTTTGCACAGTGTTGCTGCTCTGAGCATTTTACTCCGCAACGTTTCTTACTATCTTACATACGCGTGTATCCAGCGTTGAGTCATTCTGAAAATAGAACGACTCGGGTTGCCGTTGTTACTGAAGCAGTACACTAAACAATAGATCAGTAGACAAATGCAACCAGTAACTTATGAGAAATATTATCGGACACCAAAAAATCTTGCGAATGAATGCATAATTTTATTATTGACTTGGCATCATTTGTCGCACACTTCCCTCTTCGATATATGTATATATATATAACGCGCAAACCATACGGAGTAGCATACGTGCCATAATATAAGAGAAGAAGTATCGAGTAGTGTGAAGAAGGTGAAAATGTACGGGGATAAAGAAGAAGTTACATCGATGCACACAGAGAGACTGGCAATACGAGTGCCATTGACTTCTAGTCTCCGCCATGTCAGACAGCGTCCTCAAACAATGGTGTTCAATGTCCTTCGGAACTCAGCCAGGAAGCCGAGAAAGCCCTACTGAAGCGGGCTTCAAACTGAATGAATTCATATCCCGAGCCCACATCATATGCTGACCACCGGGCTGCCGCTTCCAGCCTAACCCATCACTTGCAAACAAGGCTTGATTTGGAAGGCGGTGGGTTGAATCCTGTGAGACGAGGTCAATATGCTCAATGGTCGACAGAGTTCATCTGTCGGCGAGCTTTGTCACCATTGACACGGTGTCCATATCACACGTCACTAATGCTTCGGAAGCATCGATGATCGTAAACGGACACGCTGTGAATATACTTCGGGCGAATGGAACGGGTTTCGGAGCTGCATTTTGAGATCACCCGTGTAATGGCTGTGTACCCTCGACCTTTCACAACAGAAAGAATGAGATCATGTCGTCGTCACACACGTCGTAATTTGGCAAACGTCATCCCAGTCTTTGCTATGCGGTTTGCGTATTATGTTAAAACAGTTTTAAGCGATCGCTGAAGAGGCAAATGCAAGTGCAGGTGTTTCTTTGTCATCCACTCGTTTATCACCTGCGCTTACAGTCGATCATCTAGGTTCAAAATTGATCTTAATTGTCTCATTTACCATCCGTGGTCAATTGCAGCGTTTCATCTCATTCCGACGCACAACTATTAACAGCCCCTGCTACATTTCGGGCTCGAATCCTTATTTACTCGGGCTCGATTGGATAGAACAACTTGGCATGCTCGATTGTCCAATTCGACCAATATCAAACCAAGTACGGTTCCCTGCCGCACTATGCAATGCGACGACTGAGATCGTCCAACGGTTTGCGCCAATGTTTCAGGAAGATCCGGGACGCTGCTCTCAGAACCAAGCAATCCTGCATTCATCTCCAGGAGCTCAACCCGTCTTTCGTCCGAAAAGACCGGTACCGTACGCAGCTTTAGCACTCATGAACCCAGAGCTCAAACGCTATGAGGAACAGGACGTCCTCATTTCTGAAATCGTACCACTCACTTCACGAACGGCGACTGCTACTGTCAGCATTCTTCGACGACCGTACAGTCAGCCTAGCCTCACCGAAACCATTATGCCTGACAATGGTACCCAATTAGTATCCGGTCAATTTGGAGAATTCTGCAGGCGCAACTTCACTTAACACGTTCGGTCGCCTCCATATCATCCGCAGTCCAACGGGCAGGTAAACCACTTCGTCGACATACGCAAACGTGCTTTTCTCAAATCGCGGAGGGAGGGGGCGTCTGTAGAAAGCTTACGACAACTTCCACTCGTCAACTGCAGGACTCCTGCCAAAACCCTTATGAATCGTAGACTACGGACCACACTGACCTCCACAATCCCGACGAAGCAATTAGAACGGAAGCAGTTTTCTTCAGACGAACACGCTCCGTTATCAGTTCAGTCGCCTGTCTACGCCCGCGATTATCGATCCGATCACAACCAGTGGACAGAAGGTGTGATACCGAGACGCCGGGGAAAGGTGCTTCATGAGATTTCCGTTGCGGGGGCACTTGGGTCCGTCTTCGCAATCAACTCCGGCCTCGCCATAGTGTCAATGAAGAAATCCGTGACGACCAGGGGACCATACCGTTTTACCTACTCCTGCACACGTTCGAGATTCCCGAAGCGTCAACCTTATCCCTGTCGGCCGCCAAGACAAGTCTTCCTCTCAAACGTTGGAGCCATCGACAACGCCGACCACCGACTCTTATTAAGGTTGACCCAAAGTAGACCACCTACTACCAACCTTCGTAAGGGAGGTGTCGGGGAAGAACCCAATTCCCCGAAAATACCGTTTTCATTCGCCTTTGGAAAGGCCTATCTCATTCTGTTCGGAGTGACCTTCATAGACGGCACGGCCATGTGCCACTTCGCCCTTCACGAGCGTTCTCAGCCCTGTGCCAATTTATGGCACCCAGCCTACACACTCGTCCTTTAGTTGGGACATCACTGTATTGTTTGGAACTTTGTCTAGTCCACTTCTGTCCTTGTTTTCTGATTGGTCACGAACCCTTTAAATGTGATCTAGTTTGTGACCGGGTTGTCTTCAGATTGAGTGACATAAAGTAGCTCTGTCCGGAGACCAGGCTTTTCTCTGTGTTCGTTTGTTAGCCTCAGGTGGTTAGGTTGGCGGGGAATATACGAATTAGTCGCGCATACTTCGTAGTCAGTTGTTCATTACCGTTGAACGTCGTTCCGTTAGCTACAGTTTCACTAACCGTTATTCTGTTGTCTGTTTACGCGCTCGTAGGCCGTATATCAAGATACAACATCGGGAATACGCGCCGGCGAACTGCTGTGTTGCTCATGTGATCAGTCCATTTAATGTGGGCTATTTGGCGGTGACAACGATGGTCATACACAGTAAGTCTGTGTACGTCTTCGTTGCGAAGAGATCACGTTTCCGAATTGTAGAGCAAAACAGAACGCACACGAGCGGTATTTTCTCTTCCTTTCAGCGGCAACCGGCAGTTGAAGAATAACGTCGGATTGGAGATCTTTAGAACTTCCCTAGCTTTTACTCCGGCAGATCGACTGATTGGGAATCCTCACTTTTCCTGCAAGCAGCTATCCGTTCTGCCTGTTGGGCGTAACCGCGCAGATATGGGGAAAATCGTGCTTCCTGTGTGAAACGCAACGAGTATATATTACTGTTTAAATTAACTACAGCTTATTTTGCTCCCGAGCTTACGAAGTAGCAAAGGTATTTTGTCCGGTTTAACGTAAGTTGGCTAGTTTCCAAAATGAGGATTGTTGAGTACGAATACCATAACTTGATGTACGAGCTTTGTTTCGATTCACCTACACTCCAATCGACATAACAACATCGCAGGTTCTTCTCAACAGCTGCTGTTCAGTGGCTGATTATTTCACCTGATTGAGAAACCTTTTGGTAGATTTAAAACGATTATTAGTATATTTATCGGATAACAACATCATTATACTTTGCCCATTTGTTTGAACCAATGTAATAAAAGACTACTCCGTTTGACTAGCGCGTTATCACTTCAAGCTATCCAGTAATTCTGGCCGGACAGTTTTTCCACTAGATGTTTATGCGGTTAGTTCTTGTAATCTGAACCATTGGTGTTGCGGCCATGTACGTGCAACTCACTTTCTCTAGTTGACCGGACAGCTGTGGTTCATGGACCGATTCAGCTTCATCTTGCAATTTTGGAAAGCCGTTTAATTCGGTCATCCTGAAATTTGTACAAGTACACTTTTCCATTCAATTTCTCGAAGTGAAATGTGCTATTCACATTCCAATTGATGCTCAAGTCTATCAGTCTTTATCAGCTGACATACCGAACTCGACAGAATTATGTCAAATCAAGCGAACCAATGAAGGTCACACATGAGGTTGAGTGAAAAATAGTGACTAGATGTGTGACCCATATTGATCAAGGGTCGTATCAATGGCGCAAACAATAGCAAACGACGACAACAACATTCCGGGTGAATGGATATTCAACCCCTAAACGTACTTGGAAGTGCAGGTAGTTTGTCTGAGCACAAGCTGCACACTACACACTCAACCGATTGAGTGCTACTTTTACACTTGAACTTGTCCTGTTCATTTTTAAACCAAGAATGTTTACACGTGTCGTAAGTGAAGGGAGATAATCACCGTTTTCTTCTTCTTTTGACATGCCTCAGTGAGTATATTGTACAAATTAAGTTAATGCGTGGCGCTGAGGTGCTAGCTTCGGACCGTTTATTATATTCTTTGTGTGTGTATTTTTTTCGACATCACTTAGAGACAGACAAACAGAAAACAGCAATTACCGTGGCCAAACGTTTAGTAGGATCTGTTCTTGTTTGTTCTTTAAGCGTTCGATGATTTCTCATGTGATTATCCGAAGGAAATGATCCTTTTTGTTTCAGGGGATATTTTTTAATCGAAGGGTGGAATTAATAAGTGAACGTCTCGGCAACTGGCTGTTGAGAGTTTGTCATCCACTGGCACCACCTCCCTTAAGAACGTCAAACGATCGTAATCTAGTTTGATGAACCTTATATTTGTTTAGTTTGGTCTCGTTTAACGCAATACTATTTCTTGTTTAACTAGGGGTTATTTCATACCTATTTTCCGTTTCCAACTTGCTCGTTCATACTATGCTGTACTCGACGATGTTTCTCTCGTACAAGGTCATATAGACAAAAGTGTCTGTATGATTCCATCGATTTTTGTTTGGGTGCTTGCAACAATGTGTGCTTCACTGAGGGGATTTGGGCGAAACTGGCAAAGTTTACCACCTACCTCAATTACCGTGTACTGTCTTCCTTTATTCTCAACAGGTGCCTTCTCTTATGCACTCTTCATCTCTAGTGTATCGTTTGTACTGTGTGTATAGCTTAGTGGTTAAGACGTTGCCCACCGATCTCATGGTTGCGATCCCGATTACCTTAAGTGCTGCTGTCTAGGTTCGGTCAACCTACTACTACTCATCATGACAATAAAGTCATGCTAATGTCGAAAGCTTTCTTGTACCTATCTAATTTTACTGATGGGATAAAATTAACCACTTGCGACCTCTATTCGTGTCCACTGATTCGCACTGTAATCGCCGCTGTCATATTTTGTATAACATTCACCTCTTGTTTTTCTGTCTTAACCTGTCTCAGTGTCCAAATAGTGCCAGCCATTCAGACAAATGTGTGCCGTCATTGCAGCCGCAACCACGCTGCTTCCATCCAGTTGACTTCCAGTCCGATGCCAGCTCTCCAACTTCTTCGTCGAATTCCTCATCATCTTGCATCCCTCATCACGCTACGTTCCGTTCGTCTGATAATCGCGTACCAGACCCTGACACTAGTCGACCGTATACTCCTGGTTCCCTGTTGCGATGTGCATCCGAAAGATTACTCCCATCTGATGTCACCGTCAGTATTTCTACTACTTCAGGCTCATGCCCTACGCATGACCAGATTATGCTTGCCCACACAAATGAACTAGCTACGGGCGGTTCACTCACATGTACTGTGGTCAACATTCTGGTAAGCAATTTCTGTGCCTACGTACATCAGTGGACGTGTACCAACCTGTCTTTCGCATGCTGTAGCGCGTTGGTTGTCTTGTCATGTCCGTTTGCACTCCGTTACTAGTTCACACAGTAGCTTGGGTAGGGAGCGGTCTTGTTGTTAACTGAGGTTTATTCCCAAGCCAGCAGTGTCTCCATCCGTCTTGCAAGTGAATCAGATCGAGGATAGGTAAACCGGTGACTTTTAGCATGTGGTGTGCAAAATACTGTTTTGAACCTCTATCATGTTAGCTTTATCCGATGCATCCGAGGTGTGTTTCAGTCATGCCTTTAGAGCCAGCTGTTTGTGAGGCAATAATGGGCGAAACAGTGGATCTGTCCCCTTTTTCTTCTGTATTATCCACACCGCGAAGCCTAGGATATAAATTAACGAAAGCCTAGGTGCGATGAGAACACAGGGACCGTCCCACGGCTGAATATCCGATAACCCCGCGATTGGGACTTCCTAGACAGGCCGAAATCTCCGATCTCATTAAACCTGCTAGGCGGTATTTCGGATTATTGATGGGTAGCCGGGGATTTTCGTTAACAGACAGTAACTGTGTCTCCGATCGAGACGATCGGGCAACCTGGTCACTACTCACAAGCGAAAGTGGTTGAGTGTCCAGATATAATTCGGTTGTGCCTATTGTGAAGTCATTGGCGCAGTGGTCAACATGGTTGCCTCATGAAAGCGTGGCCGGAGTTCTAGCCCCAGCCATGACAAGGATATGCACTACTGACGAGCTCTAATGAGAATGAAAGTCGAGTCTAGTGCTTCCTTTCGAAAGAGGCTGGCTGGAATGTCTATCTGAATGCAAAGACTGCAATCAAATGTGAGTGATGTTCAACTTGAAAGTAAACAGATTTATCGGAACAGATGCTTAGTCGTACAATCTGGGGATCCTGTGAGTTGAAGTTATTCGGACCTCCTGCTCGTTTTCATCGATATGGTTCGGAGAAAGCGGAGCATTACATCTATTATAAGCTGAGTGGCAGAAAATGCTGGGAAGACTATCCCTTTAGACCTATAACCGCGAATATCGACCAGGTTAACTCTGTAGCATTTCTTTCTAAAATCCCTACAATGTGGACAGTCGCGTACCAGTGGACCGCGCTTGTTGCACACACGGACGTCGATAAGCCCAAAGTTTTTACGTGGGACAGCGAATGTCTGCAAACTGGTGTCTTTCGTTTTAATGCCTCCTGCCTACAATTTGTTTATTGGCCAGATGTTTAGCGTTGTAATCTAGACAAATTTCTAACAACTCGGTCTCATTCTTCTATACTTAGGGCTTACTATTCTTCTGTTGTTTTCGTATCGGATAAGTATCAGCGTCAACCACTGTCTTTCATGATACTAAATAATCGTTTCCGTGATTTCTACGTTTGAATTAGGGTCACTTATCCTGTAGGCTAGTGAGACAGTGAAGGCTAGTGAGCACAGCGGAACATTCGTAATGATTCGTGTTATGGGAGCTGAGTACCAAATGAATGTGTTGTTGCAGGTGCTATCACTAGGTATGACTTGGAGAGGTTGTGTTATAAGCTTCGTTTGATTGTCAATGCAGCGGAGTGTCCAGTTCAGACTTGTTCATTGACTTTATCTAAATATCTTGCTCTGTTTAATTCTGCTCTGTTTGGTACCGTTTATGTACATTTCAGAGAGGACTACGTTTGCTGGATCGTTGCGGTTTGGAGGATCTCTGCGCCAGTCTATATGGTTTGCAACCTGACAGGCCACTGATGCGTGAACATCTCCTGAATGAACCGTTTTCCATTAACTCAACAGCATCCGATCGCCGTGTTGGCAATGTTATCACTAGGTCTTCCTCTTTCACTGCTCCTGCGTTAATTTCCCCCCGACGGTCAACGATACCGAGAGACGACTGTCGCAGTGATGCAGCGTGCGCTTTGTCGCCATTCGTTGGCATGACGAGTTCCGTCCTTGTTGGGAGTTGTATCGCCGCATTCATCCTGAACTGTAGTCATCTTGGATCCGCAATCGGAGTTCCACAAAACGGATACCCATTCTCTTCATCTTCTGGCTTACCCCCATTGGCCTCAACCCAGTTGACTGGTACCAGCTGGCGACACGGTAGTGCTACCAATCTGGTTACGCTTCTCACATCCAATCCCCCCAATAGCTCCAAACACTCTCGTACCACAGTTAGCCGACTAGTGGCCGGCCGGTTTTTCCCCGGTCCAAACTGCTGGCGTTCTGCCTGGCCAGGAACACGTTCTGCCACAAATTATCGAGAAGGTGGTGCCTTGAAAGTAGGCGGTGTAAATGATAGACTTGCGCTTTGGTTGTCTTCGTGGATCAGTTGTGGCGCCGCGCTAGTGCTCGCCCAGTTAGACGACTCAGTCGGAAACGATGAATGGTCCGGCTTATATCGAACCCGATCGGATACCGACAAGTCTGTATGCGAGCTGGTCTGGCGGCATCGGCTAATCTATGGCATCACGCAGGACAGTAAGTTTGATTGATTTAGTACGATTTACTGTGTATGTGCCAGCGCGCATACGGTTTGGTGTGCTAATTCGTTGTATACAACCTATTACTTCTAAAGTTTTCAACTAGTCTAGTCTTGAATCGTGTATTGTCTTTGTGTTTGTTTGAGCAGCTCACAAGATCCACCAAGTATTCAACCTAGGAACCACCACACCCTCATATTGTTCAGAAGATTACAAATGGTTTTGGTTGACTTGCTCATCGCACCACCACCATCACAATCTGTTATGCTCACTTCCACCATCCTATCAATCGTGAGAGTGGCACTGTTTGTACGCGTTTGTGACATTGCATTCTATGCAGTAAACAAATCCTTAGCAAGCATGTTTACATCGAAATTATGATTTCATTCACATGACCGTCACATTTCTTAAGCTGAATTCATCTTTCCAAACTCTTCCATCTCACTGATCATCCGACTAAACACATCATCGTATGCTTTATATCAACTGCAGTTGTCTATACCAATCTCAATTGACAGGTGGACCATAGATGGGCTTTATCTCTATTACCAAACCTCTTGAAAACTTCGCAATGCACGTCGCTGACTGTTAAGAATCAGCCATAAATTACTGGCCGTTTTAAACTCCCGTTGGTGTCTGCTATTGAAACATTTTTGTGTCCACTTCCTTTCAGAGGTAAGATATTATCAACTCAAGTCAAGCAGTGACATTGTGCACCTAAAAAGGTATATACTGAACATAGACTTATTTACGTCTTCAACAAACAAAATGCTGAGGCTATGGGTTACGGTTTATTCTCAGTTCCTGTGTTAGGTATGGGGATAACAGAAGGACCATAGATGTAGGTGCGACTATATTGTTACGACCCCCTGTCAGAGAAAGGTAAGAACAAACGCAAAGACCATAAGCAGTATCTCAATCACGTACAAACGCAAGGATATCGCAAAACGGCACGAAAATCAGAGCGCTAGTATCTGAACCCAACTCTCGCAACTTCGAACCTCCCAAGAAGTAAGGAAAAAGACGGCTTTCAAACAAGCTATGTTTACTGCTCAGCCGGAACGCAAATAGAGGTGTACATCAGCTGTATTTTTACTTTTTGAGTGGCCTTGGGCCTAGGCCACTCAATGGACCAATCAGACGCGAGTGCAAAACCCGAATTTTCGAGAATGTTGGCGAGCATTCAAATTCCCACAAATGAAAAATCTATTTTTTAGGGCAGGTAAGGTAAATTCTCGGGAAAAAGTGCCTTTTCCCAACATATATATACAGTTGAAGAGATATGTACATATAGAATGATTAGTGTCAGGGAAATAGTTGAAAAGTATTCTTTGGGATGTACAATTGGTTCACTCAAGACGAAGAAAGTAACGGGGTAGGAATTTCCCCCTAAAGGGCACCCGAATTTGTGACTAGCAGGAACGACATCTGATCCGTTAAGCGTGTAATATGGGATCGATTTAAGGGTTAGAGCGCCCACCCTGTGACCGTCCCAGGGCGCCTCCGTCGTGAGAAAGAAGAAAAAAACTACTTGACTCAGTCCTTACTAACGGAACTGTTCAAATCGATTGAGACTTTTTATACCGTTATGCACATTTGCGATTCTAACTCTTTCTCATGATGTGGTGGGAATGTGTGGTCATTATGTGTTCTATAAATACTTTGTAATTATCGCCCTAGCAGCACCCCGTTTTGGAGCGGAACAAAGCTTCTTATTTTGAACGCGTCTTTTGGCTTGCCTTGGGAGCGAATACGGGACAGTCGCGGTACTATTCGGGACCGAGATTTTCGTGTGAATTAGTGCCGGGACGAGAATCCGATTTTATCGAGCGCACCACTCTATCGAGATCGAACCAGCGTATCGTTTAGGAGGGTTTACAACATTATGAAATAATTCTCGAACGGAATTACGGGAGACTGTTAAATACCATACTGTTTAAGGAGAACAAACGGTATCTTCTTATTAATACAGTTGAAAACATCATTGTCATTTAGAATTAACGGATTGTGTTGTGTTCGGCATCCAATGGTGTTTGAATTGTATGAACAAAGTAGATCATTGTGTCATCGGTGGGTTGAAACTTACAGAAAACAAAACGACGTGATAAGTAAAGTTACATCAAACATCCAAGAAAAATTTTGTTCAAAAATTTTCAACGCCATCGGGGTGCATGCTGTCGGTTAAAATTTCGATTTGCCCTCCGTTGGTGTTGGTCTAATGTAGACGGCTCTTTAACATTGGTAGTAGTAGTAGTTCAGGGATTTAGGTTATTTCAAATTGAACACGAACCACGGCGTCCACATTCGGATAAGGCTATTCGGCTAACCTACTTCGAAAGGAAGCTTTAGACTCGAGTTTCGCTCTTATTAGAGCTCGTCACTAGTGCGTTTCCTTGTCCGGATCGGAGTTTGTATTCTTACCCTTGTACTTACCACAAGGTGCTAACCACTACATCAGTAACCTCACAATGGGTATGACATTAGTCAGTTTTGCATTGTGTGCGGTACTGTGTGAATGCATCAACGAAAGGCTCGGCTAAAATGTCAGCACGCTTGGAACGTAAATGGCGACAGTCCATCTAAGCTCCTACCCTAACGGATTGAAGCTGTATCATCTTAACGTACCATGACCTCCGTTTCGTATCTGTGCATGCTATCTTTCAAGTCCTCTAAGACCAACGCCCGGATTTATTCGCTTCCGATGTTGCCATAACTTGCTGATCAACTTCCAAGAATTCCGACCTCAATCTGAATGCTTTACACTTCTGTATATGGATTACTCTTAAAATTAATCTACCTCTAACCTAAAAGTATAGGGAGCCATCTAAGGAGGCGAAATCATATAAGCCACCAGTCTACATCATTTTTCGTAAGCATTCTCCTTCTATCCATCGAGAGGCCTGTGCAAACGTCTAAAATTATTTTCCATTCATTTACTATAAGGGACCATGTATACTGAGAAAAATATACTTCAAATGTTTCCAAGCTACCTCACCGTTAGACTCTGTACTGTTCATGTTGGGTGTACAATGCTGTCGTCGTTGCGAGTCGGATCGGAATAGCTCCTTGGTTAACTCGTTCCACTTTGGAACAGCTGTCTGATCGAAAATACCTCCTCTTGCAGGGTTTTTAAATATTTTTCACTGTATGTTTAGGTCCACATTCTGTTTCCAATCTACTATCCATCTATGATCAACCATGAGCATAGCTCAATCGGCTGTTCTTCTCAAAAAACGATAGATTGCCCATTTGAAGAATCTGAAATTTTGCAGTAATACTGTAAATAAATACTCAATCGTTATAACTACTGGGAAAACCATCTTGCAGTCGTTCATGAACTGTTGAGTCCAACATTCTAGTTTATAAGCTTACAGCCTTCCTATAGCTTTTCAGACAACTTTCAAACTAAATGACCCCAAACTGAATTCCTTGCACTTATTTATTCGATCCACCGGTCTACTTGTAGTAACTAAACCAGTAGAAAATACATCAGCTATCCAAGAAGACAATGTAACTCGACTGGCTGGATAGTCTATCTAAATGTGAAAGTTGCAGTCAGATGTGATTGATGTTCAATCTAGGGCCCCGACTACTTGTCAATAATGCAATACGGATGACGAATTCGCAATTAGTCGCGAAAAATGCACTTTATCCGCACTGTGCGGGCCTTGGCTCCGTCAGAAAACGTACTTTCTCCACTTACGAGTGATTGTCCGATGTTCTGTTTGGAGTTGGACAACAATCTCTCATATGAGACCTGCCCAGTCTTCAAGGTCAACCTAACTAGCCATGAATACAATAGACTACAAAGCCATCGCTTTAATGGTCGGTATCTTTACCAGTTCTTCACTTCGATCTTGTAGCCTCCTCCTTGGGCGGCAGTCGTGTGTACTCATTTCATTTGGTATACTCGTTGTCGGACTTCAATTGGCATGGACTACTTACTCTTCTATGTTGCTGTCTTCTGCGCCAAGTACACTTAGGGTCTTTTGTATCGGCAGTATTTGCACACCATTTAGCTGTTCTCAATATCATTGACCTACCTGTAACACCCATCTCCCACCTGGTATCAATCCCATTGCTTGCTAGTCAGTCTTCAAGACCGATCGCACAACCTCGCGTATGTGACCCACCAACACGACCAAACCGCTACAGGAACGGTCATCTGGCCAAGAGTGCAAAATAATATGAACCAGTGATCGGCAATATTTTTTACTAGTACACATCGGATGAAACGTGCAATCCTCCGTGAATGTTTTTCATTCCATTAAATGGGGATGGATGTGTGTTATTGTTATTAGCAGTCCCGAGTGTTTAACATACGCCCACTACGAAAATGAGAGTAGAGTTATATAGACGGACACATGTTGCCGATAATTCATCTTCAGGCTTGCACAATTATAAAGGAGGTGATGAAATTGAATCGATATATCGATCCGACTTATTGCAAAGAAACTAGGTTACTGGTTTGAGTTGGTGATGGCTTGATTGATCCATTACGTCACACTCCTCCTTTGCTCTAACTGCACAGTTTGGTTATCGATCCGGCCGATTTGAGTGCAAGGTGGGCGCAACGCTTGAACAAACTCCCTCTGAGTATATTGTATTGCGTCAAGCAGTTTGATTCCGATGGCCTAGCGATACATTGTTCTCCTTCAGACATCCTTTACTAGGTTACCTGGTACGTAAAATACCACTCGAAAAGCTTGGTCAGAGTTCACGTGATGCTCACTTTCGACCGAATGGGTGAGGACGACGGTGTTGATTGACCGTGTTCCATCGTATTCCAGACAACTTGGGTGATGTTTCTGGATTCATTTCAAACGCGAGGCATGGTGAATTTTAACGATACAGTTTAATTATATCGTTCTAGTCCGTTTGTACTGTCTGCAATTACACGGCAGTTGCATTGTCGTCAATTCTCAAAACAGCCATCTCGAACGCAAGTCACTAATGATTACTTTATGTTTCTCCGGTCCTCAGTTATCCTTTAATTGTGGTTTTCAACTCTTAGTAACTAACTTTGTCCTTTTCGTCATTTTTAAATAGGCAGTTCTGTATTTTGAGAATCTCTTTTTAATCTTGAGCTTCATCTTTAGCACGATGTACACAACGTGACCGTTTGGACTGATATAACTTCAAATTGACGAGTGCTATCACTGTGCTGAACCAGAGAGGTTTGTGGAGCATGAGACGATGTCATCACTTGTCTCGTATTCTGTACGAACTTTGTGCACGAAGTGCACGCATCAGTCACTCAGCGTATCACTCAAAGCGAGCTTAGTACGTGTTTTGTCGTTCTCTGCGAGCCTTCCGAACATTCAGTGTTGTGTAAAAATGATGAGATATGGGTTTAAGCTTTTTAGCTTACTTATAGTGGTGGAACATGTAGTTGTCAAGATGAATGCAGAAACCGGGATATAATTCCCACCGGTATTGCAAGCTTCTTGTAAGTATGCTTGCTCTGGAACTCAAATGTAGGTCTCTGAGGCGCTCATTGACAATCACGATAACTAATGACGCTGTGGTTGTTGCTTCCACCCATGTGTCTGATTTCTGGTTTCTGTCAGTCTGACACGATCCAATACAGTCTCCCATACGTGTCTTGACATATTTTTCACATGGCAGCAGACGCCATGTGATGATTACTAAATTTTCAACGTGGTTGTGTAGTTAGACCGCACTTGAATTTCTGTTAACCACGTGTTTCTTTCTAACACAAGCTTATATTTTGAAGCAAACAAAAGTTGTCTAAATGCTCAGCTAAATTCATTGCAAACCTTTGAATTACACGATCACGACGTTTAATTATTAATGGTTGAATTTTAGATTTCCTTGTGGCCGGTTCCTTGAGTTGCTGAGATCTGACATCCTGCACCACGTTTTACAAGCTATACAGCAGTTCAAACTTTCAGATGAACGTGTAATCGTATGACTTATCTGTACTATTTGTGCTTCCACTACTTCACCACGCAATAATGATAAACACGTGTATATTCGGTCACATGCGTGACTGGCTGACTACGTAGCTCAAGTCGCTACTCATTGTAGCAACGGTAAATAGAATTCTGGGATAAATGTGATACAGCAGAAGAAGCAGTAATCATTTGGATGCTCGCATACTATTTATTACAGTGTGCTACCACGTCGACAGGTGATTCGTTAACGGTAGCTGAAGCCCACGACTCTCTCCAGCAGTCACAAATTCAGACCGGTCATCAAATTCAAGTGTATTCATGGATGGTTCAGTGACAGAACGACCGAACGGTTATGTACATTGATTGGTGCGATAGGACACGACGAACGACATCGTGCACTTATTCTGAGCATCAGAAACTGCCGAGAAATCGAAAGGTGTTATTAGATCAGAAGTCAACATCATGAGTAGAAGATACATGACACGTCACGAAATCAGACTAAACGAGCAACTAGCCGACGAAGACAGGCATATCGGATGATCAGTAGCTCTCGGTTTTCTCTCTATGTCTGTTCATGATGATCGAGATAACAAATGCACTAATTTGGACTTTAGTTGCTAACCCCTCAAAAAGAGTCAGTGTTGTAGCCTTTTTGTTTCCCGATTTCTTCTCCACCTGTAATTGTTTGTAAGATGTATATGTGTTTATTTTGTTTGTTTATGATTGCATGTTTATGATTGCTGTTCACATCTGGAGGTCGATTTATCAGTAAAGTGCCCTAACTTGCTTTGTTTTCTCCGATCTGCTTCTTATTCTCCGGGAGCTTGAATTTGCCTAGTCAAGACAACGCCAACTACCAATTACGCTACTGTACATTCCACTTCCATGCTTTTTTGGTTTTGTTAACCCAATTGTATACAGTGTCCCACATGTGATCTGGTATGTATACATGTCACATGCCAGCACACCACTACATCTTTTGATGGTGACGCCGTGAACATCACTTCTAGTTAACTGTTTGTAATGCTTTCTGGTGCTCATGGATACCGTTTTACACGACTTTGGTTTGGTATACAACCGTTAACAAATATTCGGCGCAAATGAGTGCATGAGTAGTCGAACGTAAATTATGGTGATGTTGAAATTTGGCAAGGTAGTGACAGAAGTCAACTTTGTAAGATTCAATGTAGATTTTTAACCAGATGGAATTATTTTTGTGTGTGAAAATATGTACCATTTTTGTTGTGATTTTATTGCGTATTTGTGAATAGGCCATTTTACTTCGATACCGTGTGCCGTTCTTTTCGGCACGATTTTATACGAACGACACCTGTCAGTCCACCTAAAATCTCCCCTAACGCTTTCCTCAAACCCCCGCTTACTTTGGAAATATATTCCCAACTGTTCGTCTTTCAAACGAGACCACTTTTGCTCTCATCTGGGGGCTGAATAGCAGTCAAGGGAGTTGCTGCAGGAATACGACATTGAGAAGTATCGAACTGTTTGTAGCAATATGTTTGAGATCACGTCATATTGGAAAAACAGCTGACCTATCAGTCAATCCTGTCAGTCGATTCTTTATAAATAGTGGGTAACAAGACCCCACGAATTATGTCTGAGTACGTCTCCTTGGTCATTGTCTTCTTTTCTAGTAAACTTCATTAGTCCTGGTTTATCTGCACAAAAGCAGCTTCAATTCATGAGTCTTATGTTGCCTGATTGGGGTGTTATTTAGATTTGACGTGGCTGGAATGTCTCATCAGAGCGTCGCCAGGCTAATGGGGTGTCGGAGCATTGAACAACTGAACGTTATTTTCATCAGTCTAACAGATATTTGACTACGTGGCCTCATGAGAACGTCAAAGTAGCGAACAAGACTTGATTTCTGTGTTTGATAACCAGGCTAATTACAACACAATAACTATGAAAACAATAGCTGGGTGAGTCAGAAAAATGGTCAATAGAGGTTATACACAGCGTGTTTGTTATCAGTTGTGCACTCACTGGGCCAAATCGTCGGCTTCATTGATGGTGGGCCAGAGGAGATTAAGGGTCCACACGAACTTCTTCTGAGCACAAAGGTCAGGATCACGTAGTCGGATACTAATGGCCTCGGCAACGGTCAGCATTCGGAATCTCACAATTTTTGATCTATTCCTTGGTACTCGGTAGACAATCTGGAAAGCGTCCTCCTTACTGAAAGAATGATTAGAGTCAGTCAAATGAGCAACAATAGCGCTTGAAACTGTTTTAACCACATCACTATTCAATCACGCATGATGATGTTCACGCACTCTGTCAGACAATCGCCTTGTAGTACGACCAATGTACGATGCTGGACAGGAGCAGACGAATGAGTACCCACAACAGCTGGTTGTAGAACATGGAAGTTTGTCTTTGAGTTGTGACAAAAATTGGTGTTTAACAGAAACTCACGCACAGTTGAGCGGCAAGGTAGGTTGTTTCGACTGTCTTTTTGATGATGTAGTGGTTGAGCACTCAGGAAGCATCCGGAGTCTTATCTGGAACTATACTGGAATGTGCATTGTTTCTGTAAGAACGAAACTTGAGTCTTGAGTAAAACTGAAATCTTCATCTTGGCAGAAATTGTGGGTAGTAATTAGCGTTTATTTTTGTACTACTTGCAAATAATGACTAGTTTGTCCAAATTTCTACCAGTGCACCATCGGATTTTGGGACTGAATTCTACTTTCTTGAGATGCCGGGTGTCTGATTTCCTCAAATTCTGACATCTTGTAGCTCAATCTGTGGCTTTTCGAGTTAACCATTTTATTTTTTCGGGATGTTATTTCGTGTTTGTATGTGCGTACAAAAAGTGCTTTTTGTTTTCCTTCCTTACTTCTAGATAAAGTCTTTCTAACAAATCCGGTTGAACTGGTGCCCATCGATCATCTGGTGTGTGAATTAGCTCGTCAAACATCTATCCGAGTGGAAAAAAGTCAGTTGGCCAGGATTTGGTCCGAGCATCAACTTCATCACGGAGATCCATCTACTGCGAACGGGTTAAACTCTTGCTGCTCGGGCGATTTCTCTATACTGGCACATCAACCCGATCAACGTTGGAGAGAACTGAATATATTGGGTTCGTTACTGCTGATCTCTTACACACTACGAAATATTTTTATCCTGAGTTATGCACGGGTAGTTCACTACCACACAATCCAACGTATCACGAGTTAGGAAAAGTGGACAGTTTTCTACATTTCTTGTGAGATACATATTGAAATTGAAGCAACGTTTAGTTTAGGAATGTCATTACTCGGGTATCAAATAGTTGTCTTTATTTTTAATCTGTCAGTAACGAAAATCAGAGGCCATCTGTGTATGTATATTGTACCACAAGCACAGAATCACTTGTGATTCACCCATGAATGTTGTGTTCTATATGAACCTGTATAATTGAAACCAATGAGTGTTTGAGTGAGAATTTTCCATACCGGCTAACTGGGTAGAAGACGGGAGTGAACTTCTCATCTTTGATAAGTAAAGGCGATAGATTCTAGTGTCTGATCCAAGAAAACCAGTATATATTAGAACTGCTAGTCAAGAGAAGCCAGAAGATAAGGGGTAACAGTAACTAAAGGGATCGTACGGAACATCTTAGGGTAGCAGCTGTAAAAGTAGTTTTTTTTATGTAAGAATGGATGTGATAAGTAAACTTCAATTTGGGTAGTAAAAACTGAAGTAGTTTTAGATAGGCGAAGATGGGAGACATTTGTGTCCCATTTCCTAAACTGAGTCGTTTGTTGGTGTGAGTGAAAAGAATGTACAAGAAGTGGTTTTCTCCGTATTTCGCCCACTCACCATTTTTTTACTGACGTTTTATGCACTTTTGCCATACCGCCATAAGGTTACGTAAGTGAGACTTACGTTGCTGATTATCCTCCTCTACAGAGATATGTCCTTTCACAATCTATGATCTATAGAAGAACGTGAATAATATCTTAATAGCACGACATCTGGTGATCATTATCTTGTTTAATTGCAGTGTAGCTGCGTCAACGTCCGCTCTTCATCTACCGTACCTGTTGTGTGTTTTGTACAGTTGATCATAATGGTAATCAACTGTCCAGGATGTTTATAACTTGAAAATCAAAAGTGAAACCGTTGTGATCAGCAGTCAGCCTTGAGTTGCCCTGTTTTCATGTCACCCAACTCATCTATCATATTGAGGAGAGTAAACGCTAACGAATACGTTTTTATTATGGTATACGGACATTCGACCACGCGTCAGTTAATCACGTCATCCGTGGACAAACCGAATGGGTGGTCATTGTTGAGGGGTTGCTCGTTCCGATGATGTGTCCAGACGTTTGCTGATTAAGTTGTTTGCAACGCAACAGCAGTTTTCAGAGTGTATCTCAGATTGATTGGTCGAATGACAGATTAATCTTCTCACCATTGTTTGTCAGTCGACCTGGATCTCGAGCCCACACATCTTATAATCTGCTAACCTAGTGAGTAGCCATCAGTGAATGAACTTGTCAAGGCGTTTACTGGTTAAGTGACGAATCACGTGCACAGTTAACCAATGGGAAGATAGATACTCATTATAATGGAAGGCGCGACTAAAGCATTTGGCATCCAGGCTGTCAAGATGTCTGCAATGCTGTCTTCTTTTGTGTATACATACGTTCGGGGTTGTTGTAGCTCAGGAGGAGAACGCGAATACGGAGCTCATTTTAAAGCCGGAATTGTATGAATAAGGAACTTAGTTAAAAAGTTGGCATCGGGTGTCACGAGCGTTCTTCGGATGTCATTCTGTTGTGAACAGTTTTGTAAGGCTTGTAAGAGAATAGTCAAATGCAAACGACTCTCCTTCAAGGGGTTGGTGGTATGGAAGCCGCTGCCCCAAAGACCTATCGAACTTTGAATGAAAATCCGAAGAAAGTAATCAAATGTTATTGATTGAGTGAAATGTTAGTTTACTTGCATAGTATTGTTCATACTTCATATTTTTCTGACAAGCGAAAAGAATCTTGAATTTTGTTTCATAATGTGAATATTTTGGGAAAATTGATTTAAAACAGTTTTGTTTTCACCGAACAGAACTGTTCGCGATAAATTCTTATCTTTGGCTGGTACAGCTATATATCATATCAAGTAACAGTAGAGGAGGTTATTGATCACAAGTAGTACGAGGACAAGGCGATTGGGTAAAACATAAACACGATTTCGTAGTTGTGGTTATGCTTGTGGTTTAGTGACACTGAGTCTTTTGCCGTATAGCCATATCAAACGTTACCATCTCCATTCTATTCATTTTCAATTCACGTGAAATTAGGCGTGTCTTGTTAAACATGAATCGCCGATTCGTAGCCGCTATCACCTCAGCAGGGATTTCTAGTATGAGTCGATTGTTAACTCCCATTTTACCCATAATGTTTACGTTCCTAAAACGGTGTTAAAGATCGTTGATCAAATCGGGGGGCTTAACAACTGGGTTCAGTAGATATTATGTTTATATGCACACTAGTGCATTAGTTTGAGGACTGACCGAGAGTCGAAACACAACAAACTCGGTCCCTGGGTCACTGTGAGACCCATTAAACATTGATGCACTTCGGTGTTTGGATTTTGTTCAGTTGTTGTGGTTTCAATTTGAATTTCACACTGATTACTACAGAGCACTACTAGCCAAACGCCCTATGTTGGATTCAGCCCGTACACCACAATGTACATCAAGCGGATCCGTAGTATCTCCGATATATCAGTCGACTGTCTTAGCGGATACAAATACATGACTCCTCTTCACATGAGTGAACCCTGTCAGGCACGTTGCAGTAAATTTATCACACGTATAATCCAGTTACTACGTAAGTCTGCTGTGAAGAATATCAAAGTATTTCCAATCACTTAAATTTCCACATTAATGTGGAAGAATATAGGTTCTTTAGTGACAGCAGATCGCTTTCAGTATACTAACGTTCAAATAGCAAGGAGGATTCATTGCAAAATTAGAATAAGCACTAGAAAATGCGAAACATCTTCGGTCTCCTTGTCTGAAGGTTTGACAAAATTATTATTCTCGATGGCATCAGCATAGTTGGTTATTTGGATGTCTTACTGCGGACGAACCCATGGAGAGTATGGACATTGTTGCACAGTTTACTTCTGTCACCGATAGACATAAATCTGACCTTAATGATAAATCAGAAAATTTTCCATTACTTCCTGTGATTGTGTCTAGCATATCGGACAGTTTAAAAACTATAAACCGCTTCCGTTCGGAACGTGGCATCGGCTGTTGTTAAATCTTTCAATTAATCTTTTTGACCTTCTAATAGGCACACACCAAGGTGCACAAATATCACTGACGTTTTTGTTACATCATTTTAAACGTATACATACTGTACATGATTCCTTAAGAGGGCACGTTTCACAAGCCTTCCACAATGAACCATATAAAGAAGACAATCACGTGTTCGTTTTGATACTCTGGTTCCTGTATTTTACACATGTGCTTGAACTCATTTAATGGGAACGATTCAGTTAGCTTTGAACACTCGGTTTGGACAGAAAACACGTAAATACTGGATCCATTTGGAACACGTAATGATAAACCGTTAGTGAAAATGTTCAACTAAAGCTCCACACAGTGTACACAATTTAAGTGTCATGAATGATCATTCACTTAAGAAAACAGTAACGACTATTACACTTTTACCGGACAGAAATGATTCGACATTGAAAAGCTTAATAGCCAATGAGGAATAAGAGCGTTAAGGTTGACGGTCACATCGGTGTAGACCGTCAACTAGTAGTGAGGGATTTGATAAGCATGTGCTGTTCACATTTGTGCTCTAGTTGGTTAGATTTGCTGTCAACTGAGGATACGAGTTAGCCGAACATGTTCACAAGAAGTCACAAGATTTGTACATAAGTTAAATTCAAATCACACCGTAATTTACAGTTGTGTTTTGTAGGTACAATCGTGAACTGAGTTTGGAAATGAGTACATTTTTATAAGTTATTCGTTATAGTGATATGTTTGCTACACAGTAGCATTTCGTTAGGTTCTTGGCTTTCTTTTGACCGGTGTTCCACTATCGTTCCACACCCTCTATCGCATTTTTATTTTAGGACAAGTTCTTCAGACATTGCGTGGTCTAGAAAGCTGTCCATCTCACCGGGATCCGTTCTCATCGTTACCTCCAATCTCGTCCACCGGCACTCCGCATTTGGAACAATCCTGTCTTTCCCCAAGCATCCTTATCCCGTCTTCACAAATGCCGGGTATCAGTTTATTCGTGGCTCGCTCGGACTGGGAATTGGTACATTCATTGTACACGCCGACAAATATATCGGAATAGTTCTTACGTATATCCCTTACCCCTGTGCATCCATCCCCGTCTCTGTCTCTCTGTATGTCCGGATTCTTATCCTTTTTCCGATTCGTGGATTGCATTCCATCGTATATGATGACGTTTTTGCACTAATTTTGCTCTTCCGTGACCTACCGATTCCGCATTGTTTTAGCCGATTCAGCA
>JTDE01001519.1:45505-56772 GCA_014338405.1 Paragonimus skrjabini miyazakii | reverse complement strand
TGACAGACTGTTCCGTGGGGTACTTTACACGTACTGTCTGAGTTTCTTGATCATTAACTTACATCCCCCTGTTGACTTTTATCTCATATCCTGTTTCTTACATGCTTGTAGTACTTAAGATGAATCCTCCATTCTCTTCTGTTTGTTCTGCTTGCTACTTTCTATGTTCAGTACGTTCCTTTGCCGGTATTTGCTTCAGTTTACCGTTGCTCCCCTAAAGTTAGTACTTATTTTGTTCAATCAGTCAGACGCGCACGTCGGCTGATGCTGATAATTTCCGTACTAATCGGCTATATTTTCCCACTTCGTTCTACTCGTATCTTTACGGTTACTTTGAAACTGTTAGCTAACCGGGCCTATCTCGATAGTTGATTTGGACACATCTGGGAATTAGCTACTGCCGTGCGAGGGAGCGATGTCAGTCTCGGTTTGTATTGCGCACATTGGTTTTTTTTACATGTTTAATCACACTCAAACAATGCCACATGGTAACTGGGACAACTAAGCCGGGCATATTCCTAAATTTGCTTGTATCTTTTCCACACAATCACCCGGGATCCAGCAGCTCTTAGATTTCAGTTGTAGTTGTGCTGTCAATCCATCAGAATGTGATCGTAAGACCGGGTTTACTGGCCTGATATAGAAAAGTTATTTCTTTTTTTGGACTATTGTTGTCAGTAGTGTTTCCCTACATTGATCTTAGGGAAGGTACAGGATCGTCTGTTTGATTACACGGTCACTTGTTCTACCTTACCCGAAAAGTGAGTACTATCATTTATTGCAAACGAGTCAAAAGCCAGAACATAAGGATTCTGAATGCATATGACACATTATGTGTTACATGACAGTTGAGACAGAACGAATCTGATGGGGTGGTCACTTGTGGCATTAGAACAAATGCCATTACGGGGGCGTCAGAAATCACACGAGAAAATAGTCCACGTAGAGTTGAAGCGTACGGACGCCTGGTCGCAAGGTTGTAGTTTGATCGCCTAAGTGAAATAATGAAAATCCATCCACCTGAATCTGTCTCAAATAATGTGGACCGAAATATTCATGCTTCACTTCAAATAACAGACGTTTGATTCCATCTGTAGGTTTACACATTCTCGCAGAAACTGAACTGATCGATATTGTGCCATTGCTGTTGCCTGCTTCGCCACGGCATGTGTCTCCTAACAGAAGGTTTGGCTTACAGTGTTCATAGTACAAATTGCGCTGGCTTGGGCTCGAATGAGATAACTCTACCTAGACAAACCGTTTTCTGAAGCCTTTTGCATACCATCACCAGAGTTGAGTTTGTATCCTACTACGTTCGGCATTTTTAGTGCGCAAAGCCCATTGATCCGATTCGATCCTGCCAGATTACTCTGTTCCGTTTCAGTCCCCAAAGTGAATTCCGACGAAAAGTTAGCTGTTAGACTAATCTTGTCCCGTTAAATGTTTCGACCCATTTACACGTGAAATCAGTTTAGAATGGTCTTCATCAGTCAAGGTTATTTTTTTTACAACAAAATACAGTCCTGTTAAAGCTCAAGAGTTGCGTCTGTCAGATAGTCGTTCCTGTTCGGTGTGTGCACTTGTTTGTGGACAACAGATGAGGTATACAAGTGAGCAGTGATGGGGTATGGAAGTGGTACCGGAGGTCAATAGTTCACTAAGGTTAGCAGCAGGCGTTTCTTATTGATTAGTGGGAGATGAGAGGCGGACAATCCGTGACTGGGTATAGAACGGTGAGTACAATCACCAGTTTGCTAAGCGTTATAGGTCGGATTCATCTCGGTTGATGCCGTCGTTACTTACAGAGTGAGACACTGGAAATGTCATTCAGGACGGCTGCTATTTGGAGTACGGTGACGAGGAGGTTGTCTGAATTGCTTACGAAACTAGAGAGAATAATGAAGAAAGGAAGTAATAGCTTCGAGGCGTCGCGTAGTTGCATTAAACTAGGCCCCCGGACGTCTACTTTTAATGTTCAGGTACTTGTCAACTGTTCGAGAATATGTACAAGCGGATGGTCGCAGTCAAGCGCCACTCTAGATCACAGATGTATGCTGTCGTAGACGTTGAAGGTCTGCATTTAATTGCACTTCTGTATATCAGAGCAAAATTCATATGATCTGCCAACAACCAATCAGAAACCGGAAACCTACTGCTCCAACATGGTTGGACTGTCGTCGCCTGACTGGTTGATCTACAACCATAACCGATCAGTTACAGTAAAGGGTATTGTTGCATCTAATAGCATCACCGTTGCTATCACACAATCGTGCGTACGGCGTGGTGTGATTATCGATGTGTGAAATTTGTTGTGCTGCACGAATGTGTTATGCATTTCCATTTGTGTGGCATGTCGAATAAAGTTTGAGCATCAGAAGAGTTCGTCTGATTTCACTTGCCTTTAATTTGCTGTGTAAAATAACTGGGTTCACAATACTTTTGGTTTCATAAGCGGAGACTGAATACCACTGGCAATCGTTCTTTCAGTAACACGGAGTTTTCGATTGAGGTGGTCCTCTCCTTTAGCAGTTTCAGAACGGTCCACTTACATTTGGTTCATCATGCCGTTCATTCTAAAATGTTAGTTACATTTTGAACTTTTGTTTCTTAATATATGTTTGCTGCCGTTCACGAGCATGGCTAAGTATGTACGTTGCAAGATGTGCTTCCATACGGTAGACATTGGCGGTTTGGTGAAGTCTGCTCAATACGTTCGCTATTCATATTTGGCGGGAAAGATTTTCGCTTACATTTGATTAGGATGGAGTTCATAGTGACCTTCGTTGCACTAGTCGATGATTTGAACAGAAAATGGAAGTGTCAAACACTTGGATGACGTAGCGTGATGACACGTTATGTAATTCACGCAAGTGAATATTCTGTAGATCCCGCTGCCAGCAGCAGGCGAAGGTGCACACTGCAACAGCTACGATACTGTTGGAAGTATGATCATCCCGGTGCGAATAAATCTTTATTTGAGTTTATCGTGTCATCACTTGTTCACTGCGATCCTAGTGGGTTGGTACTGAACAAGGTAGCAAATTCCATGCGACAGTGCTACTTCAGCCTCAATGGTGTATTGTGCTGAACCGTTGTATCAAGCTAAGCACCCCGTTATTGCTTGTTTGCGATGATTTCAATACGATACAAACACCTTTGATTTGTATTTGTGCAGCTATTTATCTTCCAGTATTTATTATAGCTCCCAAAGTACCCGCCCTCTCAAATGTAATCCTATCACCATTTATACGCGCAGACGGACATGTGACAGAATGACTCACACATGTCACAATTTACTTATATATAGAATCTCATTTTAATGCAGCCATAGCATCGTAATAGTATATGTAGGTTTGCGTAAACCTCTGGAAAACTAATTGGGCATATCGTGTGACGGTTGTTCTCTATACAGCCCATCCACACGGAGCAGTTGCGTTGTTACTGATGTTCACTTTAAATAGACCAAGTGTGAAAACAACGTAATATGGACATGTATGAGTAGTGACCAATGGACCAAAATATAACCAGAATGACTGTGCAGCCGTTTGTGGGTACAGCTTCTTCTGATCGTTGCCGAAGGTAATAGACTAAGGTTACTTGTTTCATAGGAAGTTTCTCTACGGCGTCAAAATGCTAGAAATGCGGACACGTCCTATCATATAACGGTAGTACCGGGTTGAGTGTTATATTTGTAATGATTAATGACGGATAATTAGGCTATTCACCGCTGGTGTGGGGAGAATGAAAATCAAAGTGTAAAAGAAGATCAAGAGCGAAATATATGGATGAATAAAATTCTACAAAATATCGTACACTATCATTCTTTGCCACATCCACATTTTGCCATAATAAACTCTGATGTTACGCAACTAAAGATACATGCAAAACAAGCGTATCTACCGTGCCTAGTTGTTTACTGCGGCATAGTCCCCAAGATGCTTGATGCAGCCGCACATGTAACGAAGATGATGCCTTGGATTACAATTCGTGCACCAGAAATGACTTGAATCATTGATGAATGTAGCTTGTTATTTTGTCAAATGAGGTTTGTTTCTTACACCTCTGTCAGGGCGGTTGGAGAAGATATGATTAGCTGTTAAATACGGCAGTGGCAAAGACTCGACACTGCCGTTTTCAGTTGTGATACTGACACCACGAACGCTAAGCGAAACTAGTTGAACTGTTGAACGATCTTTGCGACAAAGCCTGTTAGCAATAGCAATTTCTATCTGTTTTTTCTTATACTTATTCGTGGTATTCTAATCAAAGCTGATTCGATATCAACTACCGTTGGACTTGTTGAATTTTTTTTGTTACGGTTGACGTTATATGTTGAACTGTTTGACTTGTTTTTGGATAGTCCATCTTAACTTTGTTTTCATTTTACCAGCTGCATGCATTAGAAAATTACAGTGAATTTTCATATCTTTTATCTTTGTTTTCTTGTTTACAACATTTGTTACATATTTAATAAAATTGTATAGCCTGAGACTGTCTAACACGCCTCTGCTTCCAGGTTACCTCACTTTTAGCGCAGTTTTCGCTGGAAAATTTATGTATTTGTTCAATTAACAGTAAGAAAATATTTCTGTCATATCAAATTGAACATCACCCAAACGTGATCGCAGCCTGCACATTGACGCAAACTTTTCCCTTAGCCCACTCGAGTTTCGTCAAAAGACTTAAACTTAATTGTCACTAGTTACTGTCGACTCGGCTTGACTTGACATTGTTTTGAAAGAAACGAAATGGGATACAAATCAAACCTCAGACATTTTTGGTGAATTAATGTGATGAAGTTAATGGAAATAAACAGGTCGGTATAGATGATCAGTAGAATCAGTCTGGTATCAAACAGCTACGGACCTCAACATGTCAAAAGTTGTAATCAACTGCAACAACGGTAACATCTGCGTTTTCTACGGAATAGAGAGACCTAAGGGTCACTGCAAAAACCATTGAACGAATGTGTGTGAACTCATCACGACGTTGTACGCCGATGTAAAAAAAATGTTCGAGTCAGTGTTGATTCGTATTGTAGTATGATTTTAATTTAAAGGGGTTTACGTCTGATTTAAGCTACAGCCACTTCTTCCTTTCCTTGCCATCTTCGCTAGAGTGAGAATGGTGAGTGACGAATAGAAATGATGAACAGTTGCAGTGGTTGTTCACGTTTCACACAAGCGGTTGCATTGGGCTGCGGTCAGCCAGTCAGTCGATTAACAGAAGGAGAGACTGAAATCATGGGTACTGTTCAGAGCCCACGATGCTGTCTTCGACAATTCATCACTGAGCAGACAACATTAGCATATCTCTAGTCGCAGATGTGCCTGAGTCTACAAGGTTATAGTTCGGAAACACGGTCTTACAAATTACACACGGATGTGGTCATCTAAGGATCTAAAATTGATGACAGATGCACACTTCGTCCATCCAGAAATTTTCCGACTAAGACACTGCATATGGCTCAGAGAGTCTTACGTACCTAAGTATACATCTAAAGTCTTGAATTCTGCAATATTGGCTCAGTTAATCGAATAATGTAAATTCTTCATATATATATATAATATATATGTATATATATATGTTGGTAGGCGTGGGGCTACGGAAAGTCTTGTGATTACGCTGGAGTAGTGTTTGCAGAAAATATGATTTCTTGTTACTTGATAAGATTATGGGATCTACTGGATTTGACAGGTTTCTGCTATATAATTATCGATCTTCTTAACAGATGAACCTATTTGTTGTTCGTAACGAACGAACAACACGTATTATGCTAGCATCACCTAGAATTGCTATGGATAGGTGTAACACGTGAGGTGTTTTTGAACGCTATAACTGTTTCATTTCGGTATTAGTGAATACAATGGACGTCGGTATTCCAGTGTTTTTGGATGGCTTGCCACTGAAACAACTGCATTCATAACAATTTTTGCGGTTTGCTAATCTCACCACTATACTGTTCATGATAGTGGATAGCCATTTTGCCTCACGGCTTGAAGAATATTGGTAAAATTGTGTTCCGTCACGTCTCTCGTTACTATACTTGAAACATTTAGTCCGCTGCGTTCATTTCATCAAGAGAGTAGAAGACACGTTCACGGTCAGCAAGCAGTTCGTTGAATCTGATTTGCTGGCTACAGAAAATATCCATTTATATTAGTTTAATGCATGGGAGTAAACAAAATACTTGCATCTTGCAACGTGTTTGTTCCAGTTGTGAAGCATTGAATAAAGGCACACATATATTGAAATTACTATATTACTCTGTGTAAGTCGCTCTAACTTAGGTGAGCCACTTCAGCGGGTCTCCTGGTCTTCTGATCATGTAAATTCCGAGGCAGTGCAAACAAATGGTTCATTTCTGCCTCCACCACGAACTGTACAGAAAGATGGACTTTATTAAACATGCATAGAACATTACCAAACTAGTCCCAGTGACTCGCTATCACGAATACATCGTCCACATTAAGGCATCAGAAAAATACTTATGTGAAAGAACAGATATTAAACTAGGTGTTTACAAAAACATTCAAACTGTTCCGGCACTCGGATTTGAAATAGTTGGGCAACTTTTGTTATTTGAGATTACTTTAAAATCCATAAAAAGCGATCAAAATATTTCTGAGAGAGTTAATTAGTTCGGTATTTCCTGAAATATTCCGTATGATAATTCTGCGATTCTTGGTTTTAGTGAATTATTTGCAAAACAGGAAATCAATAACTGATGCCAGTGGTCTTCGCTTGTTTACTTATCGAGAGAATCTAATTTCATCGAACGGCATTTACTGTGGCGCCTCTCAACATACAGTCACGGAAATGACACTAATCTTGGTGATCCATTAGATGAAGTTATTTATGTATACAGAATGAAATTAGGCCAGTGAATTTAGCAATAGGTTGACATTAGCTAAAAAGCACATAAATTGCACTACTTGGTATTCTGGGAACAAAATATACAATCATCAGCACTTCGAAACAGTATGGTTCGTGCGTTTATTACTAGCAGACTCGGATATTTAATCCCAAATCTGCATAGCATTGTTTTAGAGAAAACGTGTAAGAAGATAACTGAACGCAATCAAACAACGTGATGGTGTAGTATTCTCTTTTTTTAATAACTAACAACCACCATCACTGTTTACTCGTAGAGTTTTTCTATGGAAAATATGGAGATCAATGATTGAGGATACCCGTTGTTTAAGAGAACCTGATTGATTAGTTGTAGTTCACTCTGGATTGTGTCCAGAGTGAAAGACTTTCTGGCTCTGTTGAATAACGGTTTGATGAGGTATCTTTTATAATGCCTTGGCGCGAAATTGTTTGGGTGTAAGTATTGGCCATTCCAAATGCATTTGCGATAAACTCAGCGTTGCACCGAACCGTCAGTCCTCCGAGTAAGACGGATATCTGAAAACATAAGATAATCATTCCGCTCATGTTCGGAATTTAATGTAATATTGGCATGCGGTCCATTAAATTCTGTCAGAATCTCTACTGCGTGTTCTTTTCTCGAAGTTGAAAACCTTGTGTTTTACAATCACCGTTCAAATCAGATGATATAAGTACGCCGACTGTACGCCGACTGTATCACGGGCGTATAATACCGCAGAGGTAGTGTTAACATACACCACAAAAGGGGTTCCAATTCCATCTCGAATGTCACCGAACGACAGACCCCATATCTATCACTTTTCAGGTAATTGCCAGGTCAATCACACTGGCATGATCAAACGACAACTGATATTTCGGATTTCGAAACATTCCACAGCAGGTGAGAAAACTTGTGGCGCAGGTGTAAGCTGTCACTCATGTGTGTACGCAATAACCACCACATAGACCTCCGGCATCAGCGATCGCTCGCCGTCTCGTGGAGAGCCATCACCAAGTGGGTCTGACGCAGGTATCCACGGTTGTTCATGCAATCGATAAGCCGTGGTTATTACGATATGCTGAGACCGGTGTTCTGAGACGTTGGTGTCGGCCTGTGTGTGTTCAGAAAAACTCTTTTATTCGTTTGGCACTGTCATAGTAACGATGCCATTGACTGGTTAGCGAATAGATTCGCCGTATGTTTGGTTTCACGTTTGACCACTGTTTTCCGCTTTATACTTTCCTGTTCTGTAGCTTGCGGTTGATATTATGCTGAGAAATTTGCCAAGCCATGAATTGTGTGCACTTACGTTTTTGACTGTTCTATTAAAGTAGTCGTGAGGTCAAATTATTTAAAAAGTAGATGAAGTAATTAGTTGAAGTGCTAGCAATCGGTAAGATGCAGACAGACGAGTGATCATAGAAATCTGTTTTACTTAATGGAAATAAACGACTCGGGCCAGCTCTATTCATTCGTGAACCTGAGTCTTCCCTGAACTTAATGACCTTACCTAACACACTGAATGATCATTCACTCCCCTGCATGGTTGCCTATCCATGTTATGGGACACTTCGTACTGATGAGTCAGTATGAAATACTTGTCTATGCCAGTTTTTATATTCTGTTTCGTTTCAACTTCCGAAAGAAAGGAAACTGTTCTATTTTTACTGTTAGAAGAAAATGAACATCTGAATTACAGTAATCTCGACAAGCGAAACTTAATACAGTCACCAAAAGAAAACTTCATTCAACTGAAACGAAATTACGAAATATGTTCGTAATCGATCGATTTTCATGTTACTCGACGCTACCGAGTACACACTTCCCGGTATGATTTTCATTTCATACAGATTGTTTGAAAATCGTTCAACGAAAATTGATGCACGAACAGTCCCGATACTGCCCTGTTTTTGAAGTACACTGTAACATCTTACTTCAAAATTTCGTGATGAATTGATCATTTTCGATATATTCTTAAGATAATTATAATTTTCCAATCGGCATTTTCACCAGCGACATGAAATACTTCCCTGACGTCAGAATGATTTTACCACTTGTAAATGTTAGAATATAATTTTTACATTTCCTGAGTGGCGCGTTCTTCATTTCCCTGGTGTTGTCTATATGGGGTAATTCTGATTCTGTCTGAACAAGAGCATGATAAACTCCTTCATGCATGAGTACCTGTTAAAAAATTCGAAGGATCAGATTTTCTCATTCAAATTTCACCTAGCTTTGCAATATGCAGTCTACTCTCATGTTGTGCTAGTGACGTACGGTCAGACACATGTTTCAAAGTCCATAAGAGTATTTCAACCGCTTGCCTCATAACCGTCCAAAGTGTCTTCTTTGCCGGTTTTACAATGAGAATTTCCGGTCATATCAGTAATTCTGTTGTCATACCCAAGGTTATTACTTATAAGAATGTTATGCTTGAGCGAAACACCGTTATTCCGCGGTCAACTTGTTGGATTACTGCGTATGCTTGCTTTTGACTCTATGATTTTTATCCAGTTCACCTAGATCAGTTAATCCTGCATGTTAACATGGACCAATGAATGATCCTGTGTACCAAAGTATTAAACCTGTTAATAAGGTTAGCATTTAATGGTAATCCTTAGTTTAATTTTCATAAAATGAGAATAAAATGAGAACTTAACTCCATTGCTCTATCCTGTTGTTGTCTTTTAATGATTTTTGCAAAACTTCACCTCGTTTATTTGTTGGGTTCCTGCTGGTGTTTACTACTATTACCCTCTTTAATCGTTTTGTGTGCGGCAGATTAGGAACGTTTCACGTTTGTTTATGGCGTTTAATAAACAATCATAGATGCGACGTGGCGTTAGTTACGAAGAATGAATGGTATTCAGGAAAAGTCACCTGGACGATTGATAATAAGAAGGAAGTGGACGAACGCAGTGTATGGCGAGCTAACAGTGCGAGTCGTGCCATTTTTTCTGCTAGAGTGGGATAAGCAACCCATATGACTTCGACTATCTACTTCATCTACGTGTGTGCACGTGTATGTAAAACCCATTCGGACAAATCGCTAAAAGATCACCTTGTCCAACGCGGCATCTTTCTGTGACGAACTCGTGACTCAGCGGTCTCCGCTGATATCGCAGTCGACCATTAATTGCTAGCATTAGGCATTCGGTATATCGAGCTTTACGGAGTTCGGCTGAGTCAGGTGAAATGTCAACTGGATGAGTGCATGGTAATCAGGAATATGTCCTAATAGCATTAACGAATTGCTGTATTCATTTTGGGTCGGTGAGTATCCATCCCGTACATACGGGATTCACATGTGCTAGCCGCGCCCTTCCGTCAACATTTGCAGCTTGCTCCTGACCACGACTTTAGGAGTGAACACTCCATATGCGAGACTGCATTCAAGGGTCAGACGAACGAATGTGAATAACATGTAAGGATGAGTTGGAAATGGCGAATAAACGAACTGCTAAAATTAATCAAAAAACATGTGAGTGTTATAACCTGATGTCGCCACAGAAACACTGAACTGTTTTATTCACTTGGAACAACTGATTAATCAACTACTGCACTAGTGTAACAGAACAACATGTCTAATTCAGAAAAACACATTTTAAGTAGGTGTTTTTGTTTGATTTATCCGAGCTAAACGCATCAGACCGTCAGATCATGATTGTGTACACGTTTGTATACTTCTTGATTCTGAATACTAGTGTTCTTTTTGTTCTACCCGTGATGTCTATTGCAGTTTGCATTAGACTGCTAAACAATGACTCTGTCATCTACACAGTGAGGGTGGGGACTCTATTCGGTTGATTGTTGTACGGACCTTTGACTAGTGAATGTACCTCATCTTCTCTAACAACTATAAAGTGGCCCTGAAACGTTTATCATACTTGAACGGGAGTTTCAACCGTGATGCCAATATGTTCTTGAGGTATGCGAACGTGATACACCATCATATTGAATGTGGGTACGTTACAAAGGTCTCTCAAGCTCATCTTGACTCAAGCTACTCACACCAGTGACACCTATCACGTCACCCTATACCAAACCCCAAGAGTCATTGGCTCCGAGTGGGGTCCCCCAAGAAAACCCTATATCCTGTTGTCTCGCAGGTCAGACTTTTGAGTCAGAGACTCGGGGTGAGGTCCCTCAAGTCAACCCCCTTCCGCGGCATAAACGACCGGGAAGTTTCAGAAGTTATCGTTCTCTCGACAGTGACATTATTAACCGATCTCGAATTTCTCCTACTGTTTTACCCCCTATTCCTTCTGCCTTCCATAGGCCTTCAGGCGATAATTGTTTTCTGAGACCAACACAACTGATAAACATTGGCACCTTCAATGTCCGCCCTCTCCGATAAGTCGGTCAGCAAGCTGCTCTGGTAAGTACTCTCTCA
>JTDE01001519.1:21238-39039 GCA_014338405.1 Paragonimus skrjabini miyazakii | reverse complement strand
CCGAGCCACAGTACCTTTTGGTCAGGCTCATGGCTGTTATGATGATGATGATGATGATGATGATGATGATGATGATGATGATGATAATGATGATGATGATGATGATGATGATGATGATGATGATGATGATGATGATGGTTGTGGCCCCCGAAACCCAACTGTCTCATCGAACCTGACAACTTCGAATTAAGGATTATACCAATTCACATGGACGTTTTGCACGAGCAAACAATTAGTAGAACCCCATTATTCGGTATTCACGTCGGATTGAACTGCTCAGAGTCGTCTTGTGGCTTACCCGATTCAAGTGCTACACTATGAAATTTCATGGAGAGCGCCTGAAATTGACTGTGAGAACCGGCCCTCTGAGTTCAAAGGAGGATGTAGCCCTGTTGTCTCGGTGGTCTGTGACAACCCCCTTGTCCTCTCTCAAAGGATGTCCTTAAAAAAAGGCCTCCCGTCATGATTGAAGTAGTTAAACGGGTAGGAGGCCGATTACGGTTACCAGCTTACACTCTTACGACCATGCATCCCACCGTTTTGCCTAAGTATCATCACATCATTGGTATCGTTATAAGATATCACCACGAAGTCGAGAGTCATTCCGGAAGGTCTCAATGTTATGTCCGCTAAGGAGGCGCTTTTGGATCATACGGGGTGGTGCTGCAGTTAAGCGAGTCAATGGGACGTGCTCAGCTTGCCTTTGCCGTTACGCATCAATCGGCAGGCAATTGATTACCCTTGTGCTGTCTGTCATAGAAGATCCAGCACGGAATCCGTTCAAGAATGTTGGGTTTGGTTATTTTGGACCTTTTTATATGAAGAATGACAGGACTTTGGAAGAAAGATACGGATGTATATTCAGTTGCTCACAATCCCCACCCGTGCATATCGAAGTAGCCCACTCGCTGAATACGGACTCATTTATTATGGATCTGTCACTATTCATCGGGAAGAGAGGTTAAACTAGGGCTACTTTTTCTGACAATGGTATCAATTTCGTAGTCACTGACAAAGAGCTTAGAGGCTGAGGTCGTAATTCGGGTAACGAGTCCGTCAATGGAACACTCTTACAGAAGGGAGTATGGGAGCGACTAACTTCATCTGTCAGATGTATCTTGAGCGCAATCTGCAGTGAGTAACCAACCAATGACGCGACTTTCCCAACTTCATTGGTCGAAGCGAAGCGTAGTTTGAACAACCGACCATTGGTTCCTGTTGCGGCAGACGGTATTGAAAACGTCGTTCTCATCCGGAATGACTTACTTCTCTTAAAGAGCGATACGAGTTTGGCCACAGAGTCAAAAGTGATAGACAGGTACCCTCGGTGTTGAAAACAAGCGAAACACGTGGTAACTACCTTTTGGAGAAGGTAGTCCCGTGAGTATGTCATCATTGCAAGTTCGTCAGAGGTGGTTGTCGAGGCAATGTAGTTTTCAGGTGGATCACGTTGTTCTTGTTTTATCCGATGAACTAACTAAAGGCCACTAGCCTCTGGGCTACGAAATGTAAAGTAGACGCTGACGGACTAGTCCGTACTGTCAAGGTTGTTACGAATGTAGGTCTATTGAGGAGAGAGTTGAGACGCCTTCATTTGTTAGAGGGGCATAGTTGTTAGTAATTGCGGTTAGCTGGGTAATGGGAATAATTATATTTAGTGTAGGTAGGTAGGAAGCCAGAATTGTGTAGCAGTACCAGTGGTCTGTCAGATGCAGACGAATTTTGGCGGGCGCCGTACATCTGTTGGTTCCTGAGCTGATAAAACTCGTTCCCACTGTTTACATTCCCTATTTTTGTCTTATCAGCCTGACATTTAATCCTAACACATTACCCACCCACTTTTTTCTATTGAACTAATTTGTCACTAAGTGTCTGCGGCGCGAGTAGCCAGTCTTGATCTGGCTTCCTCGCGTGACTATTAACTTCTGACCCTGCTGGTTCCGCTGAGAATCCACTGATTTTGTTAGACGAGACAATTGTAATGAACAACCGAGGTTTGCCTATTTTAATTAGTGATATATATTTTTAATAGTACCGTGGAAATATTTGTTTCCAATCATGTTTTCAATTTGTGGATCCGTTTACGGTCTACGCTTAACTCAACAATCAGAGGTGTATCGTTACAACAGTCCTGTAATCCACTTACTCACCCTGCTTGGTCGACTGTCCTCTGCCAGATCAAAGGTTACGGTTGTTTATCGCACAGAGTGAGACTGCAATCCACAAGGTGAACAATTTCGATTGATCACAGTCGAACATTGTTGAACGTTTACATACGATATTTCAATCGAGCCCAATATGTGACCAGTGGCACACTTCTCAACACGGGTGGCTTATGAAAAAGTGACTGGTGTTGTAATCGCGGTCGTAGTTAGGCATAACTGACAAGTTCTGAAGAATGAAATTCGAATAGAGCGTCTCATTTTAAAGAGCTACGGGAATGCAACGTCGGCGACTGATTGGGTGTGATGTTCAATTTATACTTTCATTTACTTGTATTTGTTTATTTATACTGCTTACTTTTACACTGTCCGTTTCTATCGGTCAATGTCACTCTCTTATCATCTTTCATTCTCATTTGGACCGGCCTGCTCACATGGGATTGTTCAGCATCATACTCAATCATCAGAATGACTTTGCCTCACTGTGCTGAACTAACAACACGAGTGACACGGTGATTTTTTATTCGGTGATCTGAAACATTTGCTTTGTGCTTTAATACAACCACAAACAGAATCACTCAGATTTTGTACCAACAACAGTCGATAGATAACGCATATGTCAAATGGTGGTCTCTTATGCGTGAAACCTTACATGTTTTTTTTTCGTTTATTCCTCTTCCGAATATATTCTTATATTTACTTCAATTTGACTGCCACTTTATTCATGCTCCCCTAACACGTCAACAAACTATCGGGAGCTATTCTAACCTCATCATGCATAGACAATTGAAGTAAAAATTCAGTGTTCATAGGCGAAAAGCTATCGACTCAGTCAAATATTGTGATTTAAACGCAAGAACAAACTAGGTGAAATAAAAGTTAACCTTAGAAACAGAGAGTGATTATTGACAGTGTTTTTTTTAATTGATCAGAAACATAAGCAAAGAGAACAAGGCTGATTCCACCGCCACACACATCCCAGCCAAGAGCCAACAGTAGTAGGGCGGATCCACAAGAACCCAACAGGTAGAGCAACTGATAATGAAGGATACGACTGAATGAAAAGGGATGGAAAGAACAAATATTAGTTCATTTTGAAAGGTATTCTTCATGTAGTATGTGTGCGTGTGTGCCGAATAAGAGCACATTATAGTCATTATAATCATAGTAGTATGGGTTGGAATGCTATTTTCTGCTTTTCTTGTTTATCAACAAAAGATGCATTCGAGATTTTAGTTTGTCGTATCTATATTACATCAGACTGTCACGTTTTGATGTGCATGCTTCTACACAAAGTTTCATATATTTCTCTTATTAGTGGGGACATGTGTATGGCATGGCGAACGTCAAACTGTAATAGTCATGGAGTCTGTCACAACCAGGAGCTTTGTTTGTTCATTGAGACTGACACAGCCAAGGTACAATCCTTTGATAACAAACTGACATGTTCATGAATGTGAAGCCGCAATCGTATGACAGTAAAGTTTATTGTCGATGTTTGTGTGGTCTCGAAATTTATTGTCTGTTACTCCTGTTCGTCTCTGCCATATTACTAGCATCATTAAACTGATTAGATGGAGAAAATTTTGCCACAAAAACAATAGAACAGTTTGTCGGATTCGTCTTACGTCCCCCAAAATTTATATGCCACATATGATAAGCTGACTCCAAAGCAGATCCAATAAACAATCACAACCGTGGTTAATGACAATGACAGATAGTGGTAATACCTCTAGCGTCCTCTATCATAACTGCTTCTCAAAGGTGAATGTCGCAGTGATATGTTCATCGGCAACAATAGATCTTAGGCTTATAATTATGCTCATTCGCTATACAAACATGAAACGAAGAAAATATTCTAGTTCGGAAAGGGTGGTTCGGAAGGGTGCCAAATTCACAAAACCGTCTAATCTAAAACATTCGACAACAAGTTGCTTACGTCTTACAAACAAACAACGCAGCTGTAAGACTTCTCATATTCCGTCTCATTGACTGACTCTACTTCGCTGATGGGTCAGTTAAACAACAGCAACATTCATGTTTCTGAAACCAACTAGATGCTGTTTCTAATTTCGTCAGCTAGAGCCCTCGTGGGGGTAAAAAAACCTCAGATCAGAAGTCGAACACGACCTAGAAATCTTAAATTAGTGCTTAATTTCGTTTGACGAGTCACTGGATTACCAGCTATTACGTGAAACAAATGAACTGGGTGTTCATTAAAGGGCACGCAGTATGATAAATGATATGTTGATATTCTCGGGGTACGGTCACCAAAGGTGTTGCGAAAGACAGTTTATGATCGGAGGCGAATGAAGAACATTTGCGAAAAGTATGCAATAGAAATTCATGCATGAATGTCAGCAGTACCCTTTGCAATTGGACCACTTTACTCAATGTATTTAGTCAGCGTGGATCCCATCCATGACGAACGTTTAACGATTACCATCCAGTGAAGCTAGGTAACTTCACTACACCACGTCCTAACCGACTTTAACTCTTCTTGGTAAGCAGTAGTGGCAAAAACAGCGCAAGTCTGTATCAAATGAAATAAACCTGCCGTATTTGATACAGATTTGATATCGCAGTATATAGTTTGTTTCACCTTCTCGTTTTACATGAACGGCATATAACAATCTGTGCCGAAATCGTGTTAAAAATGATTACCATTATCTATTATTCAGCCTTAATTCACAGTTTGAAAACGTGGTCTTATGATGGTGCTTACCCGGTTAAAAAATCATGACACACTAAACCATTAGAAATGTTCGCGTGTTATTACCGTGATTTCTGTAATGATTCTATTTAAACTTACAGTGACAAACGTCATTGCTGTTGCTGCAAAGGCATTCCATATCATATTCTGACTGTAATATTATTGTCTTTATGCACTTCGCCCCCGTTTCACCAAATGTTTGGCCACGCCTGAGCTGTTGTGCGCCTCTACAAATGGTAAGCTGGTGTCACAGGTTGTCATGCTGACATCAGCAATCTTCCTGTTGCATTCAGAAATTTCTTATAGTGCAAGGCAAGTTTGGAACTACATAGAGTATATATGTGGGCAAACGGTCCTTTAGCTGGCTCACACAACAGAATTATTGCACGTATCTCTGCCTAAACATAAAATAGCGCACTAGGAATGTACACTACAGCGGTTCGTTCCATTCAGCAAAGTTAGACCGCCTTCCTGGTATGTGCTTGAGACGCACAACCAGTTGCCATAATTGCCGTAACTTGGGCAAGCACATGTGGTGGGTTTCACTGTATACCAATTAGACCGTCTGAGCAGAGCGAAGGGTAGCCGGTTCGATCCCCACCCCGACCAACTCTGTCTCATGAGTCCAAACAAGGACGAAACCCGTAGTAAAATGTCGGTCTGAAGGTGAGCATCAAGAAGTATTACAAACACAATTTCGAGCCCTCATGGCCGCAGCCAGTGCATACTGGCATTCTCAATGAAAACAACCTGCAACTCAGTTAAACTGTACTTTGGTTTAAAATCGTGATCACATAGTGTTGAGCAGCTGTCTTAGGTTTCCTTCAGCAATGGCACATTGTAACTTAAGGAGTTAGAGGTATGTGACGAAGACATTGAAAATGCGAGGCCGAGAAGCACTAGGACAAACTGCTGTGTTTTATGGCATGGTTTTGTCATCTTGATGGTTCGCGGTCATTCTGTGGAGAATGGATGAATGTCTAATTGGGAAACAGCGTCTCGTTCACTGACGTTTTCGCAGATATGCCTAATAGTGACTGTCATGATATACACCGAACTAATTAACTCGCAGCATTTCTCCTAGAGCTGTCGAAGGATCAATGTATTAGTCTCAGTTTCAAATTACTATGTTTCCAGAGGCATGTAGTCAACGGTTGAATAAAACCTAGTGAGGAGAATGCGAAGGAAAGCAAACTTTCACAAGTCCTACTGTAGCTAATGCCACCGTTCCAGATGGTTGTTCTGGCTGGTAGTGACTACGTTGCCGGATGACGAGCGCTAATTGGTACGAGTCTAAACGTTTTCGAATGACTGATGTTCCTGCAGTTAGCGAAAAGCTCAATACTTCAACGGATTTCCTGGTAGTATTTGTTTGTGCTGTGTCTTGAGGCTTGATAAGTGTACATTTTATCAACCTTTTGCGTAGAAATATCTTCTCAAAGAAATTTACTGTAGCTTACAAAACCGTTCTGTACATGACTGACTCTGCGCGACACTGTAATTGCAATTTTAAATCACTCGCGTTTCTGTTTTCTACTTTAGTGTTGATGCCCATAATGGTGATGCCAGCTAGTTTATTGTGAATGTGACCTCATCTTCCTTCAGGATTTAATAAAGAACAATTTTAGAGGAACTGCTTGACGAATTCTGTTAAGCACTCGCTCAGAATTATTTTAGATCACCAAGTGAATAAATTTCAAATACCGCGAAAATTACATACATTCAAACTTACTGCCACACAGGACAATTGTGAGTTCAATAATGGTCCACAACCGTTGACGATTTCGGAATACGAAAACCAGGAGCAAGTTGACAACCACAGCGCCGGCAAATAGGAAAGCAGCGATGAAACCGAAAGTGATCGAGGTTTTTTCTTTACTCGTTTTGTTGGATGCTGAAGTCAAAAAGAATTATTCCAGAACAGGAAGGTTTACATGAATAACACAGAGCAGACTGGAACTGTTAGCTTTCAGAAATTCAAGTCCAAGTATTGGTTTATTGATTAAAATTTAACTTCATAGATGTGTTTAAAACAGGATTTATAGTCGACCAAGTGCTGTTCACTGTAGAGAAATTTGTCTGATCATAAACATAGTTTTCGAACGAACATAATGACTACTTTGCGAATGTGCACAGAATTGAACCCTGCTGTAGATCAACCGGAGTTGACTTCACCCGGATAGAATGAGTCTTTTGTGAGATCACCTAGTTGAAATTTAAATATTCTAACAATAAAACTCTTTTGCAAATACAATATTCTCAACAACAAAGAAAGACCTTCATCTAGGGATCTTAACTTTTAGTCAAATCCCTCGAGCAACAAACATAAGAGTGATGAATGAATCAGTGTCCATGTGGGAATAGTAACGAAGACCATCACAACGGTGCTGTATTCTGTCAAGTCTGACGCAGACAGCTTGTGAGAATTTTCCTTTTCTGGATTGAAGAAAACAAAGCAAACCTAGCATCTTGTTACAGAGTACATCCTCTTTACAGGTATCGCTAAAAAGACAAGAAAAGTGGTCTGTTTCAGGTTATCCCTTTTGAGGTGGAGAACAACCGAGCCCGTACACTATCGGTATGCAAGACACTGGTGAAAAGGCGGTATTGTTATTTGGAAACGTTATTCACTACAGTTGATTATTCACTATACATTTTATTTCCATACTGTGTAGTTAATACGGCAATTTAAATGCTGCTTTTAAGAGGTAGAGGGTAAACAGACGCTTTTGCCTCCTAAAGAATAATAAGGCCTTCCTTGAGAATATTCTTCTTTGTCCGACATTCCTCCTCCAAAGAAAACCTGTGATTTTCAGATGGGAACCACGAACAGCGTTTTATGAATAAATTGAGGTCAAGCTAACCGCACAACTATAGATCCAAAGTGAGGTAACTGAACCGAGATCAAGTAGTGTTCGCAGTTCCTCATCGATATGTAGTTTACAATTCAACCGAATGACAGAAATGAGAGTTCCTCGAAGGAAGAATTTGGTCTCTCCAGGGGGAACACTGATTTTCTTTTGAAATAGGCAGTCTATACCAGAAAATCATACGGTTGATAAAATAGAATAATGGTGCATTTCCATGACTAGATTGAGACTGACAAGAAAGGCAAAACAAGTTATTGGAGCACGGTCCGAAATGTTTGAAACAACTGATAACACAACAGTCTCAAACCGGTGAACCCGTTTCTCGAAATCGTGCATCACCGGTTGCTAAACGCTTCAAGGTAACAGGTTATCAGGTTGACCCACCCAAATCATGCAAAATATTATTACGCCCTCGGAACCCGAAGCTACTGGTCTTTAGCGAAGCCATGTCGATCCGAACACACCAGCAGGCGCTGTGTGCACAAAAGTGGCTGAAATCGTTACGTTTTCTTCATGTGAACATGTTGATTTCTGGAACTCAATCTGAGAAGAAGAATATCTAAATAACTCTCATATTGCCAGTCATGGCCGCCATTAAATATTATCATCGTGTTGAACTTACAATCAGAAAAACAATTGTGTGCGTTTATACTGAACCTGGTCGGAATATGATTATCTATTTCTCAAGGGATGTCGCGTGGGGTTTGCCAACCAGGTGAGATAATTGAATGAGCCAAGTTGGAAGACCAAATGGTCAGGAATGAGCTGTATCACACCCTAATTAAACAAACTTTTAGAAGGATAGATACAGTGCGCTGTGAGATGAGTAATGTCTGCCCGTTTGAATTCGATCGCCTTGGCAATTTTAAAAATTCACTTGAAACTCATTTGTACACTTAGATGTACCTCATTTAGTGGCCAGGTTTGGGAAAAGGAATAATTGGCAGTTAGTAAACCGTTTGAGGAAAATGGGACAATGTTTTAAAACACCGTTAACGGAACCGATTACCTCATGGGTACTCTACTTTGGTTAAAGGGAAAGTCGGTGTTACGAAAGGATTTTCTAGTAATCTTTCAAAACACAGTTGGACATACGAGCTTTGTGAACAGTGCGATTGATTGCCATCAGTAATGTGAAAGGCTACCTGTGTGTTTGGTTAATTTAATTATCGTTTACTTGGTGAGCAAAACAGACAGTACATCCTCAACGCATAGTTCATTTTCTTATCTCTTCATATATTGGGTTGTAAAACACTCATACACCACGCATTGTCCCGGCGATTTACACTCCACTTGCGGAATCAAACACACGTATTTTATATTCGAATGATAAACTTGGTCAAATATTGAGAACCTTAGTGTCTTTGTACTTATCAAAGGGACCTTGGGAGAGGCATACAACTCCGTTTGACTAGTGCAAACAACCCAACGGTGGATATCTGTGTATGCTTTACAACCAAGTGAACGATTAACAGACTTTAGATGAGACCCAACTGAGAAAAAGCAGGGCTTTGGCTGGATTCCAACCAGCGACAGAAACACCACTTTCGAGCTCCTGGCTTGGTTTCGTAAATCAGCTGGTAGAGCGCTTGCCGCTTTGAGGTCTGGTGTTTTTATCGCTGGTTCAAATCCAGCCGAAGCCCTGACTTTTCACAATTGGGTCTCGTCTGAACTCATAAATCTGCCACACTACTTATTAGTGATTAACAGATTCTTTGGCCTGGCCTAATTTGGTCAAGGTTTAGGGTGATTCATTTTCTTATGTAGTGCATGCTATTAACTCAACAGCTTAAATCTAGTGCAGTCAAATCCATTCCTATCAGACTAGTTTGGTTTTGCTCGCGAAACTGAGGAAAATGTTTAACGAAAAATTTCAACCGTCTGAGAACACTAACACCATTTTCGGCTAGACTGGACTCAGTGTTATGTTAACTGCACTGCACATGATTCTCACTTGCATTGTATGATGCACTTAATTGCCTTGATTTAGTCATGTTTGCAACAGTAGAGGTGAGAAGTGACCGACAGCTGAGAATCTCATTTATTTGCTTTTGTAGTATAGCGAAGCGGAATATATTTGGCGAGTTCATACGGTAGTGGAAATGTTAAATTTTTTATCTACTGTTAACTACTAAGCAGCCATTGACAACCACATTTATTATCTGCTAGTGGTTGACACTCAAGACGTCCAGTATTGTCAGTGTGGTCACTGATTATGATGTGCAACAGACAAAATGTGGCTAACTTGGTTCATTATGATTCAAAAGAACTATGGTCAGAAGTCATCATACAACGGAAGCAATACAGGCCACAACATTCGTAGTAGGCAGTTCACATCAGGCCTACCAGTCCACTGAAATCGTGAGTTGTGTATTCACAATAAATTGATCATGCGGGGTTATTATCATTAATATGATCAAGCATGGTATCAGTAAGTCACATTATAAGCGATCAGGCTGATTGTTATGAGTTCGCCCTGACAGTTTCCATAAAAACTAAATAGCTCTTATTAACCCTTCAAAAAAAGTATGAAAACCAATCATTTATCGCCTACTGTAAGTATTAGTCAACCTCAAACTTAATGCTAATGAGGCTAACAGAAAACTGACATCAGTTGGCCAATGTTTTCTGGCTGTATATTGCAATATACATCTTCGAGTTTCTTCGTGTTTCGCATCAAACGTGGTTTTAACGTATGCTTCACATTTAGTTTTTTCTGTGAGACATTCTGAAATTAGCTGACAGTATAATTAGATTTCAAATCTAGAAAGTGCACGAACTGTCATTCGTGAAAAAAATCGTAAAGAATGAAATAGTTCATCGTGTAACAGGTTTTTTGATAAACAACTAGATTGGCGTTAACATGACAGATATTTTGTCTCCTTGAGCCATCTGAACATTATTCATGGTTGATAATGGTTTGACACGTAGATGTGACAGTTCGGTCACACGCAAAGTGAGATCAACGGGGCACTGCTTACTTCATAAACAAATAGACAAGGATACGGCCCCCGTCCATAACAAAAGAGTGCGTTAACAACAAGATCCGGCAGAAGCGATACTCGTTTCTGATGGTTCAATAGGAAGCCAGCTGGAAAGTCTACACGAATGCGAAAATTGCAAACAAAAATGAGCACTGTTCGACTTGTAACAATATCCGCCTACGAAAAACTCATCAGTCTTGGTCATTGGCTCAAAATAACTCGAGTGATTCTTGGTCAATTTACAAGTTAAGGAAACCTCTAACTAATACTGATCTGAGTGAAGTGGCGAATTATCAGGAATCCTTGAAACATTCGTCTCCTGTCAAGAATTTGATTAAAGAACACAACAGACTGATATTGCACGATTTATGTCCGGGAGAATTTCGCTGCATTTTTACGAGTACATAATGTAGCGAAGAGGCGTTCAGTAAAGCACAATCTTTATTGCCCAACTCGCTAGTTCACATGCTACGCGCGCTCACGTTTATGAGTCAGCATTCCAGTCCACAACACCCCCTGGTTTCCGTTCACGCGTCGTGTGCACTTCTACCCGAATTAGGTGTGTGATTGACGCCCTCTACCCGGGGGTTTTCTGCCTGCTATTCCTCGTCCGTTGATCCGATTTCCTTGAGCGATAGCTTGTCCCATCGCTCGTGCTGTCCTCCGTCAATCTACTGTAGGCTTTGAACGTACTCTACAGCCGTGTCGAGATATTCCTGAGAGTGATGGAATAATCACGCCTTCAATGTAGTCATTCATTCTATTCCGGCTGCCACGTCTCGCCCGTTGGTCCGATCCGGTCGAGCGATGACTCATCCGGTCACCCACGCCGTTCTCCATCCGCTCACCGTGGGTTTTTGAACGCACCTACCCCCTGTGTTGGGGTATTCCACCGAGATTTGGAATGCTCGCACTTCCTGCCTGACAGTCCCCCACAATATGACACACCATTTATATATTAATATGAAAAAACAAACAAGAAACCAGAAAAAGCCAAATGTCGGAATTCACCATCATGATAGCGACAACTCTACAAACAATTGTTTATGAACGCACAACACGAGTTTGGGCCTTCGGATGGCAACAGCTTCAGCATAGCATAGTGTTCACCTGTGTGACGCTGAGTACATAAGGCAAATTGTCGTTGTAGTATCGCCTTGATGTTACGTCGTTAGAATATGACGTACGAAGGATAGTTTAGGTTAGTGGCTCCTGTTTATAGCTGAGACGTCATGCGTTTGTGTGACTTGTTTTTTGACACACTTCGGAATATGTTACATGACCCTGGTTTGCAGCTAGTGGTAAGCCCCTTCTGTGCAGGATGCTCCGCATCTACATCGATATTCATAAATAACATTGAACTTGGCTAAGTCGAATACTGGTTGATTCACACAGGGCTTTGAAATCCGGAATGTTCTGAAGAGAAGCACGGGGACAGTTGCATTGTATGTTCTCGTGATAGAACTAACCAGACGACGGTGAATAAGTTAGCATACAACATCACCCTTAAAGGGAAGACGAAGGAATACCGGCTTTTTAGACACTGTGTTGGGTCGCATTCCAACGTCAAGGGGTTGTTCAAATCTTGCAATAAACTGTTTGAGGTAACCCTTAGGTTGTAGGGTGATCTCCAGCACGGCCAACTCTCCGTGAACAGTATTTTCAGTGCAAATACGTCTGGCTCAATCAAACAATGTGCTCACCAAACTGTGTTTATAGGATCGGGGAACAAAACTTTCAAAATGCAGGTACTGGTCTGTGCAAGTACACTTGTGTTGGATGCTTCGTTGAATCGAGCCATCTGCATTTCTCCTGATGTCTTGATCTAGAAATAGTGGACTGTTTTGATTCTTGCCATCTATGCTGAAATGCACGTTTGGGTGCAAAGAATTTGTCCGATCAAATAAGCTCTGTGCTTGCAGTTGATCGTCTGCGATCAGGAAAATATCATCCACATGTCGTTCGTATAGCTGAGTCGAAGATAACCCTTCTGCTCCTTGTTGTTCAAGCTTTGCTACAATAACCTCTGTCAGAATAGGGTCGAGTGGATTACCTGACACTGGCCATCAAATAAACCCGGATGAAGCGTTCCGAGTAATCTACAAGGTTCGTCAATCCTGTTCCAGAGATGTCAGAGTGCGATTGTTATCAACGTCCGAGGCTATTGCTATCAGACTCCACAACCCCTGCCTATGTGCCCAAAAGCAATTCGTACAAACCCTCCACCTCCCCTGGCCAATCATTCCACATCCACTTGAAACCCGCGCAAGCGTGAACCACTCGACACTGATGAACGCATGTCTGATGACAGGCCCGTGTAACACTCCAACACATTCATCAACATTCCCACCCTCCCCCAGTAGACTGTGATCCGTACCACTCCTGTAATTTTTTGATGACCTATTTGACACGTTATAATCTTCATATATAATTCGCACTTACCCTATGAAATTGTAATAGCCTGATGAGAATTACCGAAAACAGCTGTTTGCAAAATTGACTTCTTATGAATTTTACCTATAGAGTCTTGGAAAACGATACAGACGTTTCTGATACAGAGCTGTAGTAATTGTTCCAACTATTTTTCAAACATTCCAGCTTGTAGATGATACTTTCTCATATATGAGAACAGGAAATCGATACACTCATCCAGGGGAACTTTTATAAACAGCGACTGCAAATCAAATGAGCATAAATATTTATCCTGAATATTAATTGTCTCAGACAACGCAGAGTGTTTGAAACTAACCTCCAGAGAGGATTAATCAGTTCGGTCTCAAATGGGTTTCAGAAGTTTCGCGAGCCACTTAGCTACTTTGTGTTGTGGCGAATTAGACTTGGACGAAATTGGCCTGATTGGAAATCCGTATGTGTGAAGTTTCGAAAGTCTACAAAGCCGTGAAACCTGAGCTTCAAATGGCTTTAGGGATTTAAAGGTTGCTTCACTGATGAAGTTATCTTCAAGTAATACTTGCAGTTTTCTGTTTTTGTCATGCTCGACGTCTATCGGGTTGTCGGGTCTTTCTTTCGTTTTAACCCTCGGTGTATCATTAAGAATTTTTTGCATCCTATTGATGTAGTCAACTCTGTATTTCAAAACTGTTCCTAATTCTTTGTCAAGTAGTGACGTGATGAATTCATGGTTACATTTCGGCGATGTGAAAGTGCTTATACGCTGATTTGTAAAAAGAGTTTTTCTGATTAAATATACCTCTCAATTGGTGTTTCAAAATAACACGTTTCGCTTTTAGTCAACTCTCGTTCTCTTCTAGTGTAAGTTGCTGATTGGATACTTGTTAATATAATTGTTTGAAATGTGCCTGGGTCTCAAATGAGTTAATTTTTCCGGGTGGAATGCAAAATTTTAAATCACGTGACAAGGCTTTTAGCTGGATCGCAGTCAGTTGACAAGACAACAAGTTCATCATGTACTTTGATGGGTCTTTAGGCAAGTTCTCTTCACTCCTGTTGTGCTTGAGTGACTTCTCGGAACTATGATGCACAGACGCGTTTGTCTTCTAAAATGTTACAACCCAAAGTTTTCAAGTTTGTGAAGCATCACCGGTGCAATCCTACAACGACAATTTGCGTTATGCACTCAGCGTCACACAGGCGAACACCGTGCTATGCTGAAGCTGTTGCCATCTGAAGGCTCAAACTCGTGTTGTGTGTTCATAAACAATTGTTTGTAGGATTGTCGTTATCATGGTGGTGAATTCCGACATTTGGATTTCTCTGGTTTCTTGTTCGTTTTCTGATATTGATATATAAATGGTGTGTCATGTGTACTCGTAACGATGCATTAAAATTCGTCCAGACGTAAATCCTACAATATCAACATACTATCTTCTTTGTTCTAACGGGAATCAGTTTATTTTCCAGTTTTACTGACGAAGAAGATTCATTAATGATAAAATTCTATTAACATAAGACACATAACTGTGACGGGTTCATCACTGTTTATGGTACTAATCATAGCTCGCTTATGGGTGTATTATCATTGTTATGGATGACTTTAATCAGTACATGGTTGGTTCCTTTCTCAAAACAACAGAAGTTTGGACATTGCGGATATGCTTCTTACTACCAAAGGGCATTTTACGATCATTATTGTCCACGTTATCATAATAATATATCCTCAAGAGTTTTGCAGTCGCTAGGTCGCACAGGAAGTGCTTTTCCAGGCTGCCATGGTAGCACTAGGTGGAACAGAGTTGTTTGTCTTAGATGGGGATATAAGTTTGTAAGTTACAGATGACTGTTAGGTCTAGCCGTACTAGATATGCGTTACAAAACAGATTGCTGGAGATCTGAAGTCTGTTACACAGTCGCGTGAGCATCCGGAAATAATTATTTATCAGATGCGTTTCCGGCAAATTGAATCACATGCAAGTCAGCTTCTTTGAGCGTATATGCCAAAGGCTTGATCAATTAGTCATTCGTCGGCATCTGTGATGTCGTGAAGTTCTCATAACTGGTAAGGTAATCACCGGCAGAAATATTCGCATATGTTGTGTACTGTTTGCACGCCCTCATTCTAGTTACATAACATTTCACTTGAGTACTAAAATTCAGCAAGAATTATATCATTCCACAGTGTCCAAAACCAGTTAACACGCTTTCTAGCTGAGCACAAACTCATATATGCTTAACACGTCCAAGAGCCAGCAGTGGACTAAACTCGATCAATTTTTCCTGGCTCAATTTCTCAATATAATGTGACAGTATCCATAGACGATAATGATGCGTAAACTTGTGGATTACACCTCCGTTGATATGTCGGTTAATACATGTTGTAGTTGGGGGTAAACATATTATAAACTAGTTGGTCACAGACCGTAAGAGTTCCTGATGAATCGGGCAATCGCTCATCCTGGGGAACCTTATGTTAATATAAACTGTTGTAGCCTTGTAAAAGCGATTAATTTGGACTGAAACCTTGCTAACCATTAATGTCTTTGTTTCGGCCATATACGGTGCGGATAAGCGTTAGATATGCTTGGGGCTTGAGGTTCAGAATTATGTTTCGGAATAACGTTTTATCAAACCATAGAGGTAGCTTCTAGTGCATGTACTGTCCAGTACGTCTTCTTTCCGGTATGGATGCAGCACTTCCTGGAGCTGATGTTATCATCGTCCGTTTTTTGGGCAAGTTTTCCAAGTTCGATTGGAGAGATTTAATTCCCCATGCGCTACCAAACAGCGTTTATTTTGCCGATCGGGCTTTCATCTACAGGGGATCAGTTACAGGGGATCCGATATCCCTCGTCAGAATGAACACCCACGTTGAATGGAAGTATTAATTTCCACGTGTGCGTTAGCTAAGGCGTTTAGGTCGTAGACTTTCGTGTCTTCTGTGTGCATACGGCCCAGGGTTAGAGCTGCTGTGTAAACTCTTCGCAGCTCAACTCCTTCACAACCAAATTAATCAATGAAAACAATTACATATATTAACTGCAATTAATCACGTTTACTTACACGCGCAGTATATCAACACGCTATCGGTTATACCACACAACGAGACATATTTGCACCAACCACAGTCGTAATCACATTATCTGAGCTAAACCCATTGACCAAACGGAAATCATTCACTCATGCTCTCGAGTGACCACGCCAGCAGACTGACAGATATACTTAACACAACATAATGAAATGTAGTATAGTAAAACCTTCCGGGAGCGAACGACCTTAATGACTTAAAAGAATGTTTTTTTTCAGTGAGACGGAAGCTGTGAGAAGATACGACGTACATCGCTGTTAAATAAAAGCCTCTACAAAAAGAACAAAGTGACATAGCTTTTGTTTGCAACCTTCAATTATGCTGTGTATTATTATTAACAGCGCAACTTCTCCGAGTATGCTGTGTTTCTTACCGTTTGCGAAGGCCATCCTGAAGGTCACGCTGAAAGCCGATTACCTTCAGAAGCGACTTTGCATTATGCGATAGCTTTCTTGACCAGTATGTCAGCTTCGCTTAACTTTCTACTTCCCTTTCTTCTATATGCTGATGGTGGTGAATTCCACGACGTTAGCTCAGTAGCGCTTTAAGCGTGAAGATCTCAAAAACATGCCATCCCCATCTGAGCTGTTTCACTTACCACTTGCAATCATTTGAAGAATTCGTCTCCTTTTTATAGGCATTCACTGTGCGTAAAATATTGGCTGGTAATGGAAACAACCTTCGTCCAACTTCGTCACCAGCCACTGAATTGGACAATTCAATTTCACCTCAAACGTTTATGTGGGGGATTTTTTTTGTATGTTCGCCTATCCTGCCACTTCACATGTAGTAGCCGTGACTTGTCATTATAAACCTTTTCTGTACATCAGTTTAACAGCTTGGTTGACACCACAATGAAAAATTCAAAAAATGGACGTCAAAGCTAGGGCCAAGAAGACAAACTATGCTTAATTCCGATGGAGACCTGCTTGGATGGAGAACTGCTCAAGAAAAATCACCATCTCGTTATTTGCGAGTGCCGCGCTGATATCCGGTACACTCAGCGAAGAGGCAAAGACAGCCATTGTTATGTATGCCTTGTAAGTTGCTTGCCTCATAAGTTACACAAAAAACTGCTGGATCTACATTTTTGAAACAACCCTTTTTTTTCAAGTACCACCGACATTGACTCTACCACTTCCACACAGCTTGGTAACAGAACGACCAACGTTCACATGCAGGGCCTTCCTCTCTGACACTTTCCGTTTACAAAACGAAGTTTTGCTTTGAAGGGATATGGATGCATACAACAACTTCATCCGACTTGAAAGGGTCGTTTGTCCTGTGTCTCGCAACTTTGAAGTGTAGACGAATTAGCCAAGTGCACACAGAGTCTACTACCAGTCTTGAACCTTTATCAGAAAATAAGGTGGGCTGACGTTATTCCCTCACGGACTTTTGAAGATGATGTAACGCACTCAATTGCTGACCCAGAACCGAGAAAAAGAATAGGTGTGGCAAGAGCGTTTATTGGAAAAACGAAGCGAGTTCCATTAGGTCACTATTGGATCGTCCCTTAATACGAGCTCAATCGTTTGCCACCAGAACCGAGAAGGAGAATACGGGCGC
>JTDE01001518.1:16997-28753 GCA_014338405.1 Paragonimus skrjabini miyazakii | reverse complement strand
CCATGGATCCATGGGGATTCCGATCTGGCTCTGAACTGACCCGAAGCTGTTTCTACCACAGGGCCAGGATTTTCATGATCGTGAGCTGATCTCTGTGAATGTCTTTTTATCGTTAATTGCATACTTGCGTGAATCAGTGTCGCCATCACACTGTCTAGATTGTCCATTACGCCACGTTGCAACCATTTGGGAATAGTCACCCGGGCTTTGCGGAATCCGATATTTTCCAAAAGACGATCAAACGCGGGTACTCCTATATTGGAGGCTAAGAGCCAGCGGCACATGGGACTCAGTGACCAGTGCACAATTTCATAGATGCGGGCGTCTTGGACCATGGGCGAGCTCGTTGTGGCCAGTTCACGCAAACGGGTAGTTAGGTTGTCACTCACCGTCCCACTGTTGGAAACCAAACCGGAATCAATTAAGCCGGGAACTTGGGACGAACATGACGGAACCGCAGTTAACACTGAAAGAGAAAAGCATAACTAATAATAGATGTACTCTCCTATGGATTAAAACCGGGCATGACTCTACCTGTGTATATGCGAGTACACACAACTTCAGTGCAAAAGTTTTGAACTGGCGTTCATAAAGTCGACACATTTGACATTGAGCGGGAAACTTCAATGTATTCTTGTTAACAGAAACAGTAGGTATACGGTTCTAGTCGGTAATCCGTGAAAAACAGACGTGTGCGCAAAAACCATAATCAGTACTTACATTCATAATCATGTAACCGCTCGTTCAAATAGGAATTGATCAATGAGGGCAACCACGGTACATCGATCAGTCCTAGTTGAACAAAGCCGTGGAAATCTGTTTGAAAACTAATTTTTACTGTGGGTGCGAAACCAGGTATCGCTTCAGCAGGCGATAGAGTTACGGTCGGTTCCAAACCGTGGGCAACATGATTACCAGAGTCTCCCGGAGACAAGGAAGAGGAAACGGTTTTGCATCCGTATATCCACGAGCGAGCCCCGCTTGTCGCTGTTGTCGATCTGGAGCTTGTAGACTCCACAGAATGTTTCGGCAATACTGATGACAGACTGGAAAGTGTGGGCTGGGCCATGGTTTGCCTCTGATCTGTGGTGATTCTCAAAGATATGGAGGGGAGAATAAACAGTATTTCACCGTCGACAGGTGGTCTGAGAGGATGTGGTCTGGGTAGTGCAGAAGGTTGAGCAGTTATGACAGAATGAAGGCTATGTCTTACAGTACTAGATACCGAAGCGGCCATGGAAGATGATGGATGCTCTCCTTTTGAAGTGTTGACATAAGTATTTTTCAGAGGCTGGCCGAGAGAAGATGTTGAAACGGAGGTCGTGTCGGACGCACTAGTTTCCCGAATGGCCCCAAACGTGTGTGTTTGATCATCGATTACTGTAGCGACACCAGCAGTGGAATCAGGAAACTGAATTGGGAACTGAGCCACTGGGACAAAATGAATACGTAAAAACATCGTAGGCAGGCTTGGACTCGTTTCTGACTATCAATGAAACTCAACTCAAACATACACGATTTAATCTCAAATAGATTTCTAACGAAGGTATGGTGGCACAAGTAGTATGTCGGTTTATTTGCCCAAAACATACGACCGGGTTCGTGATTCCTACTACTCAATAGTGAACCTCGATCACACGTCCCCATTACGTGAGCAGCAGATGCTTAAAGTTAAAAGATAATAAGTCATTTCCAAATTACCGTTGCTATTTATCTCAGACTCAATGAAGCTCCTCATGTTTCTTCAAGTGTATTTTACCGTCCATACTGTTGAACGAACACCACCGAGTCCAAGACAAATGGGGAAAGTAACGTGAGACTGACTTATTGCCTTTAACCAAAAAATCGGGAATAATACGACCCAATCAGGCCATGCACACAAGCGCCGTAGAATACAGCATTCTAATCGAGTCAATCAAAACAACAGTAAGTACACTGGGCTATAATCTCAGTTACCCCATGGACTACACAATACACTAATTTGATAGATACCAAAGAACATCAACAAGGAGGAGTAATAAATACACTTACGTTGAACAACGGCGAGCACACTCTCCGGATCGTTAGTACGCACAAAATTAACCACTGACGAGAGAAGACAAAAAGAGGTTTGTGTAATAAGCAGGTGGGTCAGCCCATGTATTTTACGTATAGGAAGGCTTCCATCAAAAGTGGAGCAATTATAACATTGCATAATTTGAAAAGAAAATAACAGTATCGTCTAACCTATCTTTTGCAATTAGACTGTGCAGTTAAAACACTCGAAATTGTGACACAGTTCATCAAGAGCAAGTAAATGGCTGGCTGTTAGGAAGCGCTCGGTATAATCACTCAAAAGGCAAACCAAAAACATGTATAAATCAGAAGTCAACAGGTCACATATACAGGCCAGCTACAGTGTTTCGAATTAGGATGAGTGGGAGAGTCTGAGCTCATGTTCAAAATTCGATGGAAAGACAGAAGAAAGAACAATGCACAGGCTTCTGTGAGATAACCATGGTAGCGCAGTGGCTCCGATGTTTGATTGCAACTACATGCAAAAAAGCAAGTCACCGCTCGCTCTCGTATGGCCAATATCTCTGAAGACCTCGGGAACATGCACCGTGTGACCGATCTGTTTTGCAATGGTTGACTTAATGAAATAGACGGTGCAAAACATTACATCTAGACCGAGGTGTAGCTCACGCCGGTTTGTTAACCAAGAATTCAATACAACTGTAATTTCGAAGTAAATACGGACATTTCGGGTGGGGCAAAAGAAAGAAATAAAGTGTATTGTATAGAGTGCCGATAGAAAATATTCACACAGAAGGATATAAACGAACATAATTGGTTGGTAGCACAACTCACTTCACCAAACGTTGATTACTAGCTGGAGGTCAACAGAGTCACTATGTTGAGTTAATTCGTTGGGCAACGTTTAGACCAGTAATCGGTACCTCCATACTACATGTATACACTTAACCCTGATTACGAGCAACATTCATCACTCGGACTGCCGTTCATACTGATAGATGATTAGAGAAGGAAAAATATATAAAGGTGTGTCAACGATCTCACGCCAGAAATAGAGGCAAGCAAGGACAAAGTGTTTCCGACATAACAAGCGGTGCCTAAAGACCGTAGTGAGCGAAACAAGATCAGCCTGCTTAACGCTAATTATCCCCCAGTGCCCATTTGTTCCAACAAGCACTGTTTGAAGAAACATATGGTTAACAGTCATGCAAATAAGTTAAACGAATCACTGTAACCGGTGAAAAGTAAACAGCTCCGGGATCAGTTCATTTACGTTTTCATCCCAAAAGCCGTAAACTTAATCCAAATATTACTAGTTTGGTTGTTTTGTCAAGAGCAAACAAAAGTGCGGAGGCAACGATGCTCAACTACTGAAGGTCACTCACGTTCCTTCGCATGTGGTTTGTGATGCAAGTCGAAAGCACATTGAAAAACAACGAAGTACCGTTTGACTTCGACAAATCACGAGAACCAAGCTGAAATCAGCACAAAACAATGGATGTACATTATTTATTTTTTAACGGCTTGGTGATACCTCATCTAAACTGTGATTTCACAAAGGATAGACGACAACCAATGATGTACAAGCAGCAGGATAAACTTCTGTTCCGGATAAACACATGTGTGTCCCGATAGCAAAAACATTAAGTGTATATGTATAACGCATCACAACGTCTATGCATACCTGTGTTGTCTGCGCCGCGGAATGTGAACTCCATCCATTCAGCTATCGTCAATGTGGGTGGGTTACGAGTGTTAGGCTGATTTCCCCGACGCACACGCAACACGTAGGCCATTTGGGGTCGAAACTCTGGCTGCGAGCCAAGGTCGAAGCTCAGTACTTGACGCACATTGATCCAACCATCAGAATCACTAGGGTCGGACGAAACCAACGAAGAATCGAGCGCCTCATGTTGGGCCTCCGTTTCGAAACTGAAAAAGGAGCATTCGCCCAACGGTTCAAGTCCAATTAACACGGCATACAGGTGTTAAACTTGGAAATTCTTTGAAAACGACAGATGTAACAAACAACTTCAGAAGCAGATCACAAAGACAATATACGAAAAACTCAGCCACTGGTCTCGTACTGGATAAGCATTAATAGGGAAAACGAAGGACTTTTGGCTAAGATGTACAGGTTTAACCCACCGGTATATAGACTCACCATGCAGTCGGATATTGTATATTAAACACAGCCCAATCAGGAGCCGAACGAAAACTACCGGCAAAACAAGCTATACCCAGCGAACGACCGGTTAACTGAAGTGAACCACCCAGCACCGGGAAAAGCTGATCATCCATACCTGAAAGCGGATTCGACAGAGGTTGAAAATTAGGATTCACGGTCAGTTGTTCACGCACATAGACACTATACGATTCGCACAACAAATTTTGCCAGTGGCGCTGAAGCAGCTTGTCAATTATTGTTCTTTCGACAATTGCATCTTGCGATCGAGTGCAGCCAGAATGCGTTGAGACAATTGGTCGGATTGCACTGGGGTTTCTTGAGGCAAGCAGGCCGAAAGAGCCAGCTTGTCCGATCAAAGACATTCGACCCTCACGAACTTGTTCCTCAAAATAGTCCCGTACTTTACGGATTGAACGAATAAGATCCGGAGTTGTGGTGCGCACAACTGCAGTCTGACAAAAGTGGAAAGGTAGATCAATGTGCAATTTGATTCATGTAAGGGAAGATACGACACATGATTAAAAAACGGTGCAAAACTATTAGGAAGTGCAACAGTGGGTTGAAAGAAGTACATCGTAACCATCGTCAACATCAACAAAAATACACTAATGGCCAATGTGGACGTCTAACCGCCATACAGCCACAAAAAAAACAGCAGACGAAGTGTAGGGATAACGGAGAGATAGAATCTAATTAATGGAGCCGCCACTTTTTAACTCAATAAAAGTCCACATCAAGCTTCAAATAATAATAAGGTGACATCTGCCAATTTCTTTGTGATTTTCATTGCTCCGTTCCATTATCCGATGAGACGTACACTGCGTAAGTATTGATATACACATGAAGATGTTATTGTTTTTTACAGACCAGATAAGGTCCAGTCGCTTGTATCACCATCCTCGACAGCAATACGTCAGTGATTCGAACTAGTATTCAGTACAACCACAAAAATAAGCCCTAATATCCGAACAGAAGAAAACGAAGAGATGAAAGTAAATTCTAAATTTAGCCAGTCGGCACCAAGGTGTATATATTCTGCAAGCAACCAACCGGGCTGAGGATTGAAACTAGATGGCATTTGAAAGACGCCTTCTCTAAAGCTTTCAATACTTAGCTTCACTAAGTAATCTTGCTTCACAGACAACTGGGTGAAGTAATACACGCCACTGAATCAAATTAACCATAATCTCTCCTCAAGTTTCAAGTCAGACTAGGCAGACCACGAGTCCCCAGCTCGAGAGAGAAAAATGACTGAAGTTCATTAACTTACTGTTTGGTTGTTTCAATTTATTCCGTCGAACTATCGAAGGTCCACCTTGCATCTTAGAGTGAGATGAACTGTTACTAACCAAAGTTTTGTGCCGTTGTCACCAGGGTTTTTTAACCGACACCACTGTCCTTCTAACCCAGTATGACAGTTGATATGACTCAACTCGGTGATTAACAACAGTGCTTTCGACAGCCTCTCACGCTGCATCTTCTACAAGTGGTTTGCAAATGCAAATAAACACCGCACTGGGTCACTAGATTAGCATTTCAAAGATAACTGTGTTTCAGCTAAATCGGTGGAAACCAAAGAATAAGTGTTTTTACTAAACGCTCGCTACCTTTCTTTCAGAATGAAAAAAATGGTTTCAAGAGCATCACCCACAGCCAGTGTTCACCAAGACCACGACAGGCTTACTTGAGCTTGATCCCAATTGATTTCTCCCACGACACGGATATAGACTGGAGGAGCACCTACGTCAGATTCCAGAATCTGCGGTTCTACTGAAGTAGGGGAGCACCCACCAGTTGCGATAGCGTTGGTCAGTGAACTTCGTGCTACTTGTGTCGAGGTCAAAACTGCAGAGGTTTGTGAGCGCTCAAAAATGAACCGGGCAGTGTCTTTCAACTTCCATTCATCACGTAATCGTAAAGTGAGAGAGCTGACACGCATCAGGAGGATGTTTGTATTCATATACTCAATGCGGAGCTGGAAGCCACCAATGCGAGAGTCGAGGCTGTGAAGCGGATCGCGAGTCGGGTCTTCGTCTAGACACACTGTAACAACACACATATATCAAAGAAAAAGATGACGCCATGGTAGAAAGTAATATAAATATAAAAGCTTTTCAGGAAATCAACACAAAATGCTAGCGCAGGTAAACTGAAAGAAAAAGTAAGGTGTTCAAACTACTTTAAAGTAGCCTATCGACTAGAGTTTGAACATACAAATAACCCACAATCATTCAAAGATAATAAGCCGCAGGCTTGGTGAATTACGAAGAACAGAGATCAACTAAAGATGAAATGTTCTCGTTTTAACAAAACAATTCACTAATTCATTCATAACAACTATGAGCCTGACTAGGAGACACTGTGGTTGGGGTCACCGCTCACCTCAACAACGACGTGGGACAACCCAAAACAACGTGTCCGGCAAAAGGGAGAAGAAAGTGTAATACCAGGTTAAGCACAAGAAGCATAAATTGCATGAATGTAAGGAAGCCACTGACTGGGGCACACTGCCGTCTCGGATAACGTTTATGGCCGGCGATTTGTTTTATTATGAAGACTCCAGCCGGGCAAGTGACACCCGCCACACTTTAAACGACTGAACAGTCAGAGCCTTCATGTATCGTGAGCACTTCGTTGCTTGACCACCACACAATAATATGCGGCTGTTGTTGGTCTCACTAAATAATGGGCAGTGAAGATAACACCCAGAAGGGATGTAAGAAAACGTGGCCCAACCATCGCAGACTATGAAACAGAGCTGATTAACTGACTGCGTATATATATATATATTGTGACGTTTCAAATCCACACTAGGATCCGTTATCAAACAAATAAATGTGTCGGAATGTGATTGCTCTGCCGCTCACCGTGTTCGTCTGTCGGTCTGTCTTCGCTCGTTTCTCGTTCTAGTGTCAACGATGCTGACGTAGTGGCTGTCTAGGATCCGTTATCAGGATCCGTTATCAAACAAATATATATATATATATATTGGCTGGAATAACTGAAAGTTGTGTTACTTCAGTTGAATCTGAGAGTTCGATGGCTAAACGCCCGCCTGGAGGATCGAACCACCGAACCTGTATACCCCGCGCCGTGACGATATCGCCTGGCCACCAATCCACGACCGGTGATGTGCACAACGTCAATCTCAATTGCTACCATACCTATACCCCATTGATAAAACTATCGTACTGTAGGTCTTATGTATATCTATATCCCCATGTATTGGTTTTACTAAATAATGGCCGAACATTTCTTACATTATTACACGTAACCCACTCTGCATGGACACTACGAACTCTCACTTGAACTCGCTGTTTGTCAACGTGGAACCACCGCACTGGACTGTTTACACTACAGTGTTATTGGTTGATATTTGCTGACGGTCAAATTCCGTGCTCAGTGTTCACTTGGTTGTAAGTTGTATAATTTTGCTAATTGTTGCTTATTTATGTACAGAACCAGTTTTATCCGAGTAAACCTTCAACATTCCGTCTTGTTCCGAGGTTTACAGCCGCCCTGATAGACTACGTATAGCCATGAATCCTGAAAGATTCTACACCAGCTTTATCACTGCCTATTTTTCCCAGTCACTGTAGACGGATCCACGTTCTAAAATCTACTTCGGGATATAAATCCTTCAAATGGTCACACAACCCCCAACCAGCTCCAGCGTTCTTCACAACTCAGTCAGGTTACTTTCGTCATGCTTATTTATATAGCTGGCGAAATCGTAACTTAAGAACAGAGTCGTGAGTTCGGGTTCTTAATTGCGCTTGCTTAATTTTTTATAAGGTGTAACTTAACATTCAGTGTAGAAACGACAGACTGCTTACTTCGTTGGTTGAGATACCAGCAGTCAAGCGATACCTTCGTTTCTCAAGATGAGCAAGAAAACGCTTTGCGTTTATAAAATAATAATTTGTTATCAAGGTAGGAGGAACCTGCAGCTCTTTAAAGTTACTATCAATGATAATAATCCGATGCTTTTGTGTCCTACCAACACGAAAACCTATGAAAACGTAGTTCGCCAATTTATACAACTGAACTAATACCGGAAACCTAAAGGCTGGAAGAAGTAAGTTACCCATGTGAACATATTGTTCGTCTCGAAAGTTGTTTTGAAGATCCTTGAATAGACTCTTTAGTAATCCAGCGAACGCGTAATCTAATCAACGTAAGCGTGATGCTGGCCTCTAATTGTCTGTGTGAGCTATTGTGATAGGATGATCTAGTTAGTTTAAAAACTCTAGTTGGAAGTGGCTTGGAAATGTGCCTGTCCCTGAGACGTCTATCCGGTTGTAACCCCAAGGATTTCCAAGTTCCCGATCGCGCTCTTTAATACCTGGCGTCAAACTTTGGAGTTGTCTCACTTGCATTCCTACTGCATTAAAGACAAAAGGCGACCATCCCTATTCGCAGATCTATACTCAATTCTCCTGTCTTTGCATGGACTACCTATTATCGCTTGACTGACATGATCAATCTCTAGCACAAATGCAAGAGTCGGGTTAGTCACTGATCCGGGTAGTCAGAAATGATTGACCAAATGTCTGACGTCGCTCAGACAGACACATTTTCATTCCGCTATCGGTCAGACCTCCCTTGATAAATGGGGTGTTTCGGTGGCTTAAACATTTGTGACTTAAGCTGAAATTGTAAATCACCACCGACTTCATACTGACCCATGTGTACCCACAATCGCAGCCGATTTACTACTTGAAATTGTTTAGTATTTCCAGAATGGTTAGTTACTCAGTTCAGTAAGTAAAATACTGGAAAGATTTTGTCTGCACAGGGATTTAATAGCTACTGTTAACGAATATTTCATGTTGACAGATATTATGGTGATCCCGGCAATTTTATAGCAACGCATGGAATGACTGTTAGACTTGAATTATCATAATATTAGTTGCCCACAAATTTCTTGACCATAAATTGACTGGTATATTGGGTACTTTCTCTTAGCTTGTAAAAATTGTTTAGTGGCGGTGACAGTGCTGTCAAATCAAAACCATGTTCATGGCCTAAACTGAGAGATTACGTTGCAAGGTTCACCTAGACTTTGCAGACTTACCCTGGGAGTTTTGTAATTACCAACTGTTGATGCATACCCGAAGTGGCCAGAAGATCCCTACAAGGATAGCTAAGGCATAAACATCTTATTCCCTCAAATTGGTGTTTCGGACCTTTCATTGTTTGGTAAAAGTCCACAGTTTGGTACATTGGAACTTCGACAGGCTGGCATCTACAGTGACGTTCGTCACGTATTTAAGTCTGTTTATTCTCCGCAATCTAACAGCCGGGCAGAAAGATTCATAGACACACTTAAAAAAAGTTTTGAAGAAACTGCGGGAAATGGAAATATGAGGAGAGATGGTTGACGTACTCCTGAGTGCCTATCTTCCAACGACTAGTCCAGCGACATTAGAAAATCAGCCGCCGGCTGGTGTATTTCTGGGACGACGTTCGAGGACTCCACTTGGTGCAATACGGCTGACGATTCCTTCGATATGTGTAACAGTAAACTAAGGGAATTACAGTTCAACAGTACGATGTGCGCATATGATATTTCCGACATGGAGATACAAAATCTGTGCGGTATACGTATTACACCAGGAGAGTTTTGCTATCAGGCACTATTACCAATCACGAAGACAAAGTTGTATATTGAGTTAAATTAAGAAAATTCACCTGGACACCCTGTGCCAACCACTCCAGGCTAAAAGATAATGACAGCCGAGACCAACATAAGCCCACTAATCAACTAACGATTGAGACATTGTTCGATTAACTCTCATCAAATTGAAATAAACCAAATCCCCGACTGCTCATCAGTAATCTAAAATATCGCCTAGCAGGTTTAATGAGATCGGAGATTTCGACCTGTCTAGGAAGTCCTAATCGCGGGGTTATCGATTGGAGTTAACAGGACAGTTACTGTCTCCATTTCGAGACGGTCGGACAACCTAATCATTACTCACAAGCGAAAATGGTTGAGCGTTCGCATATGATAATTCGGTCGTGCCTAGTGTGAGGTCAGTGGTGCGGTGGTATACACGTTTGTCTCATGAAAGTGCGGCCGGAATTCTAGTCCCGGCAGTGGCGATGATATGCAATACTGACGAGCTCTAATGAGAGCGAAACTCCAGTCTAGTGCTTCTTTTCGAAATGGACCGACTGGAAAGTCTATGGAAATGCGACAGCTGCGATCAATTGTGGGGCGATGTTCTATCTACATGAAATAAGAAGTTATTTTAAGCAGCATTGCTTCCATTCCCATCTAGGTGATCGATCTTTGTGTACACATAATATAAGGTTCATTTTGAAGGGGTTCACTTTTCAACACGTGGACGGGTTTGCAATGAGCAGTCCGCTGGACCCGCTTCTCGTGGATTCATTCATCACTTGAATGAAATAAACATTAGGTGAAAGCCTATAAAGACTGGTGTTGTACATACACTATGTAGATGACGTCGTGGACATTGTAAGGATAACAGTTGTTCACAGATGTTCAAATTGAAATACCTACAAAATCAGTTAAAACCTTGGCCGCCTCAGTCGTCTGTGAACCTTTCAAACCTGATCGTGTTTGACGTACAAGCAATCAAAATATTTTCAATAGGTATTCAACATGCACTTGTTAAAAGGCGATATGTTGCGACCTATTACTTGAAGAGATCGGATATGTTTTCATCCGATCACCTGGTTATAACTGTTCGTTTTAGTAGATGTTGTCTTTCTGGTCACATTAGATCAATACATTTCCGAGTTCCGGTTAGTTGATTGTGAAACCAGTTGCTTACATGATTAATGTGACCTTCTTCCTGATCCCGTAGTGACTAACATAAACCAATATACACCATCTCGTATCATGTTTTCACTACGCTTATCCGGTCAGATTACAATAGTGTAGTGGCCGCAGACTGTAGATGAACAACAGCATTTGAACTCACACATTAACTAAACATTCAACACCAATGAATGCATGGACGTGTAGTGGGACTATTTTCCCGGATAGTTTGAGGTCCTAGCAATGCTCCTTAGAAATTGTTGGACAAATATGTTGGACCTTTACTATCGGGATCGGTGTACAAGTCGAATCCAGCAGTTCTTTTAGGGTTGTCATCTGATGTCTCCATGTACCCACTTTTATTGTTCATGTTATTACGATAAAAATCCAAAGAAATCATGTGTGCCCGTGTTCCATAACATCCAATCACATCACCTTGAGGCATTGCAAATGGCTGAATGCACAGATGGTGGTCAAAAGCATGTTTTGTAGGTATAAAAAGGGTTGTAGAACTGGTGATGTTGTTTGCGTTGATGTACAGGTAGGGACAGGAGCATGGTTTAGACCAAACTATGGGAACATTTTAACACGTGGTGCGGCTGTTGACAGAGTGAGACAACGGCTACATAGGCTTCTGCTAGTTGTGAGGTTGCAGCGAAACGGTGATCATAAGACGTTAAAGTAAACGTGTAGAGTTCTCAATATTTTGTACTTCATTTTGCTAACATTGCGTAACTGCTGCATCAGACCACATTGTAC
>JTDE01001518.1:6291-16859 GCA_014338405.1 Paragonimus skrjabini miyazakii | reverse complement strand
TATATATATATATATATACATATATACATATATATATATATATATAATACTCTGATGTACACGTACGTGTGTGTACATACAGAATTTTTCTACTGAAACAAACATTTTAAAAACAGATACATATGTACAGTTTTCATTCACATAATCCGTGTGAAGGTCACTTAGTGCCAGGAAGAAACTCAACACCAACACACTTGATTCTCCTCAGTGCACCTTCCAGAATACTGTCCATGGTACAATTCAAATGGAAGAGGGATATCGGACCCTCCTGGCGATCTCCACTAGACTTGATGAACGCCAGAGACACTAGTCCTAAAACTGTCACCCGGTAAGCATCTAAGTAGGTTTGTGTATTTTCCTCGAGGACTTCTTTCTAAAGAAAGACAGTTCCCGAGAACGTTACGGGCAACCGAATCAGAGCCAGCCTTTAGGTGTAAAAATACCATACCCGTCGGCTGCCTGTGAGACTGTCGACGATTCAAGACTCTGGGTTGGTGAACAAAGTGACAACAATGACCGCGACAAAACTGGAGACCAATTCAGCACATAGCTCTTTCTGAAAGATGCTGATGGAACTTATTTTTCAGTCCCGTTTGAGCATCTCAGCGCACCGTAGCCATTGTTACGCCCCAACCTGCACATGCACGCTCACATAGTTACCGGACCAAAAGCCTTTTCTCACATCCGAACACACGCGCGCGCATGGTCACCACCTACACACTAAGCCAGTTGTAATGCTCCGACTGGATGTGGTTATTTAAGGTTAAACTCTTCCAAATAGAACCAATGCTGCTGAAGGATTTATTGATACTAAACGGACGATTCAGAATTTTTGCACTTTACACAGAGCTACTGGCCGCCGTTGAAAAGCGTGATTGAGAACTTAAAAGGAACACTAAAAATCCGTCCATGTAATAAAGTAACCCCGATGCACAATAACACGTTAATCTGATTTGCGATATCTGAATAGCTGGCATAGGCGAAAATATGATATACGCAATAACTCCGAGACAAAATAACGCAAGCGAATTTGGACAGAACGCACCTTTAGCATCAGCATTCAGCAGGCAAATCTCACCACCAACACCACCTCCCTCGCTAACGAACTGACAGATGCCAAGTCCAGCGGAAAGAATGGTATTCTTACGTCCGCTTGAATGAAGTGAGATGCGTCCGTCAAAAAACAATTCATCCATGGTGAGTCTGAAAAATGAGGACGGAAATCAACTAAAATGTAAACGATATCAGGATTATTTGCGTGTTAGGACATGGACCGAAAGTAGGCAACACTGACGTAAACAAGAGTTAAATAGGATTTGGTCGTTTTAGAAATGAATCAATGATGCTCAAACTACCTATTTTTTTACCTTCAGTAATGATTACCAGTGGCAGGAATTAAGATGATAAATTGACGAGAATGGAAATGATGAACAATAGTTTAGGACGGAAACTTTCAAACAAGCAGTCTTCTTGGGTATTGTCAATAGCAGCATTCCAAGTGAAATAAGACTACTGAATTTTTGGATACACTGTAAGAGATATGTGATGGCTTGCTGTGCTTTCCAAGATAGTTAATTAAGGTGGTAGGCAGTATTCCATCCACAACCTTTGGTCTAAGCAAAACGCTCGCCGGAAACTGTCGACGTGTGTGTACTATCCTGTTCAATAAAGAGTCAATCAGTTCTTCCTCGCGAGTTAACTTCGAGTTGGAATAGGCTTGATACACGCCAACAGATAACCTATAAGCGTAAACAGGACCTTCACGAATTATCAGAATGTCATTTATACGGGCTCCACACAACACAATGTCACGTACAAAAAAGGCAGTATAGACGGTGAAATATGAGCATACGTGGTTAGAGTAACTGAACACCATATCCCGAACAATGTTCATGACAGGGAACCAAAAGTAACGAAGCAATCACTAAGACGTTGTCCTAAAATGTCGATATTTTGGTTTCTATGAATAGTAATACAGAGTGATTGATCTTTCGCAAAGGTTACCATATCACTGCCTAGATACATGCCGTTGAAAGCTCTATGAAAAGCTCTTATTTTAAATACTTACGCCTTCGAAAACATCGTATCCAGATGCGATGAGACCCACAATTCAGTAGTTCTGGGAACCACTCGATCAGGCAATGGAGCAGGTCAAGGCTAAGAGTCATTTTGTGAAATTATTTGAATATCTGTACAAGGTTGCGTCAATCGGTCGGTGAATTATCACCCTGTATCACTGCAAATGGAATGGACTGAATGAATCTCTTGGTGAGATATCAACAAACAGTTCATGGAATGTTACAGCCGAGCCAGGTCGACTACTCGAGTAAACCAGTATGTTAACGAGGTGACCAATCGAAATAACACTCAAGCGCATCATCGAATTTTGTTTTATGTACAGCTGAACAAAAACACGTTGTTTAACTGCTCGTTTCGTTAAAACACAGGCGGGGCTAAATCAACCGATGAAAAGGTCGAAATTTTGGAACCAACAGGGTTCTTTCGTTTTGGTGTCGCTTCTCGTCAATAAAATTAATAAAAACATGGAAATATCGGGATTATTCGGCTGCAGTAATGCTGTCTTTTGCCCTCATTAGGAAGCGGCGAGCTTTCAACAGTGATGGGAATACTTTGCAAACGAATGTTTTCTGGTGCGAAACATGAAATACTAACTCACCTCCTGTCGCCGACCAGGCGTCAACCTAAACATGGGCTGAATGAACATCGCTTTCTAACTTTTGGCAATCAATAAGCACTAGTTCACCATTCCTGAAGTAAAATTATCACTCATCTATTTGCAGTCTAGATTGCAACCGATCATCAAGTGTTTTCATTTTTCTCGCTGGGCAAGTCCAGCTCCATGGATTTGTGTTGGGTCAAGCGAACTAATGGGGATCACCCGCAGGGTAGAGTGAGCAGTGGTGACCGGATTAATGGCTCCTGTCTATCGAAAGCCACTTAAATAACACGATAAAAAAAACTTGTCTCTTCATTCACTCCGAATAAGTGAATATATAAACCGTGCACATACATAAAAGTCTAGCCAGTCCTACTGAAGGCAGTGCACTTTACGTAAATAATTTATCCGTGTGGGTTGAGTATTGCAGGCCACTGCGACCATTTTTTGTCCACCAGCGTACGTGAGGTTACCGTTCATGACTGTGGTCTACCAGTACATGATGTCATCATCATCATAGACAGCAATACATCAGTGGTTCACACTGATGCTTAACTGCCACATGATGTAGCCAAGTGGAGTTGATTATAAACGTGTCCAGAACTGTAGAGGGCATTCGGTGGATTTTCCAAAAATATGCAAGTAGGCGACGTTACGGTAACACTTACGAAATGTGAGCCAACTTAGTATTTATATGTACGAGAACAAAAACATCGACATTCATAGAGTAACGTGATAGTGCTTGCTTCGGTAATCTCGTTTTCCAATTGCGAACATATTCCGGGATACGGCGTTCAGTGAGGTGAGTCTGTTGGGGAACGTGTAGGCTAACGAGTAATAAAAGCACCAATTTTGAACAAATGTCGCCTAGGCGAATCGAGGGAGAGAGCTATGTACTTCTCATACATGTTCTGTGTCGGTTGATGAACACTAACTGTCCAATATGCAATAGTGTACGAATGTGCAGCTTAATCAGTGTGGACTGAGCGCCTCAGACCATCTATTCGTTTTCTGGAACAACAGTGTATATGAATTTCCTTGCCGAAACCAAAGTTTTCGGGCATGTTTTCTTTGTCTACCAATAATGCGTTTAATGGCATTTCTAATTATGCTAAAAAAAACGGCGGAATCGAACGGGTTGGGATTAGTTTGGCGTACTAAAAAACTGGCTTCCGCTGTACAGTGCGGTCGTACCGTGACTACTGTTTACGATATAAACTTTTGCTCACGAGTAGTGAGTAGTGCCTACGTCAAAGTCGTACGTCATATGTAAAAATTCGCTTCAAGTATTGTGCCACCTTAAAAAGGTCCTGCAGGCTGTTGTTGTGACCTCAATGAATACGTACACTTAAGTTGTTCGCAACGTTTTATGCAGGCGAACCGTGAGTAAAGTTGAGTAGTAAGTCAGGAAAACGTTCCAAATGAAACAGTGAGAAAACCGAATAAACTATGCAACTGTAGAATACGCAAACTCCGAGAACGTAAGTACCTCGTTTGTCCCATTGCACTGCCAATAAACAAATTGAGCTCAAAGCGTTTTAGGTGTACACAGAATATAGGTAGCGCGTGCCAAGAGGCTACTCTCATACTGCTATTCGGAGTTGCTGCGGCTGCCGTTCCACGTTCCATCATCAAAGTGGTCGACAAAGATGGGAGGTTTGCTGGAACATGGGTGTCTCCGCCAGCACCATTTTGATGGCCCGGAATCGATGCAGGAGTAACTTCCTTGCTTGATTTGATATTGAGAAAATTATGGACTGTGGGATCCAGTGCGTTAGAAGATCGTCGTGGTTTCGCCACTGTGGACGGGCGTTTCGGTTTGTATGATTTATCTGGACGTGATAAGCGCCATGAAATAGGTGTTACTAAAGTGTACATGACTGGTGAGAAATGTATAAAAAGACGGGATCAAGCATATACAATAAAAGTACAACTTATTTCCATAAATGCCGATGAATAAACGAACTTGGTGGTTATGACTTTCACCCCAATTCGTATTAAGGGTTCACCGACTTGAAGTATTCGGCATAAAAACCGGTTACCTCGACGCTACAACCAAGAAATTTTTATCGAAAAAACAACCAGAAGTGATTTTTCAATAAACATGCATGGTCAGAAGCAGGTTTATCGTAACATGATTTTAGTGGGCGTCATCGCATATATATCCACTTACTGAAAAGTTGTGTACGAAGCCGATATCACTTAAATAAGGGGAAATTACAAGCTTCAACCGATGTAAACTGTGCAAAAATGGACACTTATTCAGATAAATTTGTGGGTATCATGAGTATCAGCATTCTTCATTGAGTTTAACATGTCGAGTGTTTGAACGGAATACAATGAGTGGGTCCACGTAATACACTGAACGTCTAACTACAAAGAACTATATGCGCGGGTACATAACGATGGGCGGAACAGAAACTATGTACACGTTAAAAATGAAAAGAGTAAAAATAGCTTACATTATCATACACATAACTTCAATAGCTGGCCAACAGATGTCCGCACCCAGAAAGCGGACTGCTAACGGGTATCACACAGCGTGCTCTTTCAAATGCAACAGATTCCGTTGCCCTGGTCACAGCGGCTTCACACAGCGCACATTCGAGTATCCGCTTCGTTCAGGTTGTAAAATCCCTTCACGTTTGTGTTGTTCTTATAGTGATAATTGCTTAATTGGATGACAAATTCCTTCGTTTCAATTTTTATCTCAATGACCTCACAATAACAAATCTGTATATTTAGTGCTCAGTCATCCAGCATATCTTCCCACACAACCATTACACACTTTCTGACAACGCACACAACACCGAAGAGCCTCAGCAAATTAACTGCGACATACGGACCACACCCGCTTTTGGTATGCGCCGTTAAAGCAACTGGCTTTCTTTTCTGACTGTTCATCTCAGACAAGAGTTCGCTGATTTCGGAGATTGGTATTGGTCGTATGGGCTGCTGGGCTTCCCCCACTGTATCCTTTCAGTAACTGACACCTTTGGCCTTCTCAATGGGATCAGAACTCCGCTGGCATATTCGATTACTCCTTCCCTTTGTTTGAGAATTGCCCTAATGTCACGATCACTGCTGTGTGCTGCTACGATTAACGTTCTTTTGTATTCGGAAGTTTCAGCGTCAGTTGTTGCTCGTTCATCGCTTGTTGCACTCGCGTTAACGCCCTCTGGGTACCGTCAGTCCATTCAAATTTCTTGTTTTTCGAAGGAGTTCGTGCAGTGGTGATGTAATGGAGTGGAAATTTTTCACGAACCGACTGTAGTACCCTTCTCGACCCAGAAATTGTCTCAGCGTGCACTTAGAATTCGGAGCCACCGCCTCTTTAATTGTCAATACTTTCTCCGGCGGGGGCCTGGTTTCACCTTGACCAACCTGGCGTTCTAGTAACACCACTGATAGCCGTCCAAGTTGTGACTTATCAGCATTAATCCGGAGTCCTGAGTTCTTAATGCGATTTAAGACAGCATCTATATGGGCAGCATGTTCCGATTCCATGTTACTGTATATCATAATATCATCTCCGTATACCACCAAATTATCCAGTCATGTTACCAACTGAACCATCATACATCGAAATATGAAGGATATCCCGGATAAGCCAAACGGTATGCGCTTGAATGGGTACTGCTTCTCCCCTACTGCGAATGCGGTTTTCTCACGATCCACGGGTTCGATTGCCATCTGCCAGTATCCGGAGCGTGAACAACTTGGTCTGTCACAACTTACCGAGAATACCGATGACAGACGGTACTGCCACAACTGTGTTCTGAGTTATCTCGTTCAGCTGTCTGCAACATATACGAAAGCGGTATTTCCCGTTGGACTTCTTCACCAGGAGAACAAGAAAGTTATACGGACTGTTAGCTTCTTCGATAACGCGCTCATCCAACATGTTCTGTATTTGCCTTTTCACTTCCTATTCAAGATGAACCGGTATGCTTCGGGGTCCGTGAAGTCGAAATGTTCCGGTTGTTGGTATTTCATGTGCGGAAGGCGTACAGATGATCGTCGTTCATGAATAAATCAGTGTATTTCCCAACCGTGGACCGCAGCAAGAGTGCTGTGCAAATTGAAGTTTCGGTCGTGTATACTTGGTTGACGCTATTCTATTGCTGTCCTATGAGTGTCAGAGAATTGTATCTAGTCAATAACATCTTGAGCTATAGGTCAACTACGGCAACTGTTGCAGCGAGAAATTCGGATCCAAGGATCGTTTGTCTAGCTTCTGTAGATACAATGAAACGGTGCTTCACGATACGATTGCCAATACGCACCCCGCATTCTTTCACGCCACCAACTAGTAAGCTATGACCTCCAACTGTCCTGACCATCATAGATGTCGGCTCTACGTTCTGCTTCTTTTCACGAGAAATTGACGAAAAAGCCACCCCGTACGAATGAAACACTGTTCAATATTCACGTCTACTCCAACCCCTGTATGCACAGCCGCCCTTTTCTCAATAGCTCCTAATACTAGTACACCCGCTCCATGAAAAGAACAATCACGCAACACTATTTTTAGACCTCCTAGATCACGGAGTTGGGCACTTCTTCCCCACAGCTGAAGCATCTTCATTGTGTACCGTTCCATTGTGATGCTGTTCTCAGTGCAGCCACATCCGCTGCCAGGCAATCTATTGTCCTCTTCATTTCATACAGTGTCTTCTTATCCGTATAGTTGTTCACATCCACCGAAGCCACGGACATGATCCCAACTCCTGCGTCACTTTCGCAAGCTCAGCAAGGTTTATCCGCCGGGTGACATGGGCAATACGGACTTGATCATGAACCACCATCAGGAGATCATTCACAAACCGCGCCACCAACAACTGCCGGCGTGATTCTTGATTAAATTCTGGTAGTGCCCTACCCAGTAACTCTTGCATAATGTCGGTAAACACGGAGGGATCAGCCCCTTATCCACGCTTCGAATCGCCCCATGGCCTTCTGGCGGTCGACCTGGCTGTCAAACGCAACCATCAGTGCTTCCTTCGCTTACTCCATCTTCGCAGGGCCTCTTAGCGCTGGTTTAGAAAGGCCTTCGCCCTGCCCTTCACCAGCATCCACAGGGCAGCCAGCTCCCCATAGTCGATCTTGACTCTGACCACCACGGCCATATCCTCGAAGTCCGCCAGGAACGTCCGAATGTTTCCATTTTCGAAAGGCCGCGGTTAGTGTGTTTTCATCCTCACGCGTGTCACCATACTAATTGTTGTGAATGCAAAAGACGCTTGGCCTTGGATGGTATTTTTTGCAAGATATCTATTACGGATATGTCAAAATGGAGAACAACGGAGGCAAGCACTATTTTTGCACGGTTGCCGTGCATTCCTACCACTGGTAGCAGGGGAGTTACATTCTCTTTGGTGACGTCACACAGTGTATACACACGCTTTTAATAGTGCTTCTAATCCATGATCTTCTTGGCTTTGAGACCTACTGTAGATATGTTGGTTAAACAAATGAGAAAATTCGTCCCCATCGTTTGCATCCCCTATTTTTCCCACAAGCATGACGCTTATTCTCACTACCTTACCTACTCCGTTTTGTTTCGTTGAACTACTGTATCATTAAACGTCCGCGGCGGGAGTAGCTATTCTTGTCTTGGCCTACTGGCGTTGTAACGTGCGGGTGAAACCAGCAGGCGCGCACAGGTTGAATTCGAATTGTGTGACACAGCGTGCTGCTGTATTTTTGACGCCGTTTTAGTTTTCGTTTGTTTGAGTCGTGTGCATGGCCTACTGGGTCTTTGGCTCATGCCTGTTTGTGTTGTTTCCTTTTACAGGACTGTTGTTGGAAACCCTACTCTGGAAGAACGACATCTCCCTGTGTTGCCCTAAAGTTAGTCCGCAAGTGTAACGGGCAATCAGGGTGGAAACGACCAGCTTGCATGTTACAGCGTGACGGCTCACCTTTGACCTTGCTGGTCCCGTTGAGAGGCCATTCACTTTGCCCGACGAGACTATCGTCGTGAACAACTGAGGTTTGCCTATTGTAATTATTGATGCATTTATCTAATAACACCGTAAAACTATTCGGATTCAATCTTGTTTTCAATTTGGAGATCCGTTTTCGGGCTACGCGTAACCCAACGATCAGACGTGGATCATTATACCTACCGTTTAGTTTCCGCGCGTACGAGCCGTGTTATACTGCTCACAAACGAGGCTGCATGGCATACAACGACACGCAGAACTTCGAGTTGTTTGTCTTCCATCGTTTCATTCAATTGTGTACGTCATAGTATTGTAAATATCCAGTTACCAATGGTTCTTTTTTAAACAAAAATTACGTGTGGTTGTAATCTGTAAATTTCTGGTAATTAACTGCGTATCGGACCCGCTTAATATGGGTGAAGCATCAGTATTCCGTCCTGCTCCTACCGAATTAGGAGATCCAAAGCCGTCGCGATAGGTTGCATATAACCGCGCTTACTGTACACATGACAGCAGTAGTCTACAGCAGACCGCAGCTGGCATCAATTATGTGCGCCTGCACAAACAGCATCATGCAGCAACAATTGGTGGACGACCCCTTCCACATATACCACTGAAAAGCACTCTTCTTAGTGACGCGACACGAACAACATAATTCTATCGACGAAGCGCGCCTAAAAGATAAGAAACACCGCAGTGAACGTCAAACACACGATAACTCCTTAAGAAAAAACTCTGCCTTACTCCTTATTTGATGGTCTCAAAAGAGGTTGAGCCATAATTATCTCGCTGTTAACTAGAAAAAGGTTTGCGCCCACAGTCCAACGACCCGACCTCTGCTTCTATTTATCTAGTCTCTAGCTCCGCTTCTCATAATGGCGGATGTAGAGGCAGAAATTAAATGATTACTGTGCTGTGCAACTTGTCAGAAAAATCGAAGAAATACCAATTAGCGATATTCCAACACTGCGAGACAGGCATATTTCCATGAAGTTGACCTTTGCTGAACGAGAAGATAAGAATGACCTGCATACAATGATAGACAAATTCGAAGAATACCGCCTTGGCTAAGCGAATGAAACTTTAGGACACCTTCGGTATTTTAAAGGATCCGTTATCATGGAGAATTTATCGATGAATATGTGACGTCACTCAAGAAGCTGATCGGAATTTGCAATTTGGCAAGTGTGCGAAAGAAAAACTTAAGCGTGATTGGGCGGTCCTTGGCGCTCGGGACAATGCAATGACGAAGAGACTGCCGAAGGTGAGACAGCTAACGCTTACCCAATATAATGACAGTTGTAACAGAGAAGCAGCGGCGGAGTACAGAATGAAAGACCATAACACCGAAAACGGAATACAACCTAATGCGATTGGCCCAGCAAGAGCAAGGAGTACAATATATCCCCGTCAGTTTCGCGACGGCAACCATGAACGACAAAAAGAAGAACCTGCATAACGTGTAGAAAGAGGAACAATTTTGACAAACAATGCAAATCAATCGGTATCGGAACGAATAATGAGAACCAAGAGGTGCAACAAATGCGTGTGTTTTGCATCATTAAATGTTTAAGGATTACGAATGTATCGTCAACACATCATATCCACAGTTTTGGCTCTATCTTTGGTAGCGTGATATTCTCCAACCTCTGCACGATTGTCTCCGTAATGGATCGGGATATGGGTAAACGCATTGGAATTTTTTTTAAGTTGTTCATAGATTTGATCATTTAAATTAGAGTAGGTTGACAAATATAGCTCCATGAGATTGGATCTGCTTTCCGGTTTCAAGGACTCATTCGATCGGGGATTTTCCTCTAGCAGTCTTTGGCCAGGGTGAGGTCGATGGAAGTGAACAGAACTGTGACATCAAAGGAGACCATCACCTAGTCTTTCTATATTTTCACAATTCTCAGTTTGTTCAAGAATTACACAGCATTGTT
>JTDE01001517.1:95838-108443 GCA_014338405.1 Paragonimus skrjabini miyazakii | reverse complement strand
CTTGGATTCCACCAATAAACAACGATGTATGAATTATCTCCCGATAAATTGTTTTTGCCAGTCTTTCTTGAAACGTGCTCATGAACAACCAAGTTGAAATCGGATAGAGCCAGCAGTCGAGATTACTCGTCCCATAGGACTGCAAACTTATTTTGATACTGGTGATGCATATCGATCAGTATTCAAAACAAGTGTCAGATCATTGGCAGGCGATCCTTCAATTAGCCAGTTGTCTGACGTAGTTACGTTCAAACTTATCAGACAGTAGAGCACGTTCATTTGCTACTGACCTGCTTACCTGATAAACATGTCGGTTGTTGAATGGAGTTATGAGAAGACGTAATTCATGCGACGTTCTTCAGAGTAACACTCCGTACATTTTGATCACACGTAAGCAAACAATTAATTATCCACAGACTGAGAAACTATTCAGACGAGCTGAGCGAAACAGTAAGGCTAGCTCAGTCGTAATAGTCTTTCACCAAAATGGCTGGAACCTCAGGACAACTCGTTTTGAACGTACTGAGGAGGATATTGGCGTCCAATAGCCAAGCCCTCAACGATCCGGTAAATGCGTTTCCGGTTGCTCCGAAAAATTAAAAAGAAGGCCGGCCGATTTTCCACTTTTTGGATAGTTGGGATCCTGTGCTTTACTTTGAATGAAGCTCTACGTCATCTTCCATCATCTATAGAAGGGTTAAGCGCCTATAGTTGCACTTTGAAATACTGTGCAGTATGCCTTCTAATACATATAGCCAACTGTCCGACTTTTCTTCTCACGCTGTTCAAACTGTAGGTGTATGAGCATCTGTATGAACAATGAGGTCCGGCAGACTTTGACTGCTTGGTCGTAATAGAAGTTCTTAGATATTTTGCGTCGTACTGTTTATAATCTTTGTTTTCTCCGCCCGGTTTGAGCCCACAAACTTGTTCGGTGTTGTATTTTTTGATAAGCAGCGATGAGTATTCGTTGGCTTGCAAATTACTTGCCACATTTCTTATATCTGACACTCTGTTCTCTTCTGTAAATAAATTCTTAAGCTCCCTTTCTGTGAATAATTGTTGAGTGCGAACTTGCCAACATTCCTTTGAGAGCTCATACTATACGAAATGATACTCAGATGAACGTAACATGATTTGTGTCTCCTCATTGCTCTCTCCAAAGTCCTTAGAGGAAATGGTGTGTTTTATCCGGTTCACTTGTCTTTTAGTCAACAAAAAGAAGACCTGATATTCGTTTTGGCCAAACCAGTACGAAATGGAGTTATCTGTGTTTTTTGCTGGGGAGCAGTTCATTGAAATACTCTTCAACCGCATCTTGAAGATTCGCTTTCACTAAGACAAGTTTTATGAAACAGCTGCCTTCCTTTGGGCTTGTGACCGACTTCACTGGTGCCCACAACCAATATTACTTCAGTTTGTTGGTGTTATTGAGCCACACTTATAAATCAGCACAATCCCATTGACATCTTCCGTCATTACAGAGAACCTGACTGGTTGGAGGATCCCTGTTTATTGCACTTGAAAAAGTTCGGGATCAGCAACCGAAAGCTCGGCATGAGGTATCAGACTGTTGGGGCAAGGTTCATGCCTCACGTCTCGAGGTAATTCAAAGCTGGATTTCGTCTTTGTGCGATGGGACTGCGAAGGTAGACGCACACAGTAGCTCTAACTTTTCGGTCAGCCACACGTTTACTACTGATAAAAGTGTTGCTGCCGAATGTGTTTACGGTTCCATAAAGTCTATCGGAGAAGCCTCAATTTCGGGCATTCGTTGAAGTAGCAAATACCCTCCATCTGAACATTGTCTAAAATGGTAATGCGATCACTTGCTCAGGATCACTGTATACCGCCAGCGAAAACATTCCTGGGGGGATGCTCGTTGACTCTCTCGGGTATTGTCATGAACGGTTCGAGATAAAATGATCACAATTGGGACGCGCATCACGGCGCTCACTGAAAGCTCAGACAAGTGCACCAGACAGGACATATGCATGGACCGAACAACAACCGTGAAACATGTCATGGGGTGACCAACGCAGTCGTCGGTCAAGGCCGAAGCCAAGCCAATGAAGCCAGCTCACTAAAGGATTTCATATATAATGCCCTATTGGCAATTTACAGACAACTTTTGTCGTGTCTCATTGCTGAATCTTTTGCAGTCAGTCGGGACAGCTTGAAGTCGTATTAACCGGCGTTACAACAGATTTGGCGACCGGAACCCATGCAAAAATGACAATAACTGCTAAAGACTTGAAAGTTATTTTGCAATTCCAGCAAACTCAATTCGACGCAGCCCAAACCCGATTGCTGGAAAGCCTGACGCGGCTTACAGTTCAACCGTCAACATCAACCAACAAGTCTACTTCCCTCGATGTAGTTGTCAACAGTATCATGGAGTTGAACTACGACCCTGATATTGGGTTAATCTTCGATTCGTGGTTCAGACGTTACGAAGATATCTTCAACATCGAACTCAAACACAAAGACGATGCTTGGCGTGCTCGACAACTGCTTCGGAAAATTGGCACGACGAAGCACACACAGTATTGCAATTTCATCCTTTTGAGAAATAGCCGGGAACTCTCCTTTGATGAAACATTGTTTAATGCCCGTTATCGATGCATGAAATTAACCAAGCGAGAGGAAAAAGATGATAGTACTTATGCCGGTAGAGTCAATCTCGAATGTGAACATTTTAAGTTATCTACTATGACGGAGAATCAGTTTAAGTCCTTGATTTACGTCGGCGGACTGCGGTCACAAGCTGTTGGTGACATGAGAACTAGGTTGCTTAGCAGGCTTGAACAATCTCTCGACATAACGTTGCAGGATTTGGCTCACGAATGTCAACGCCTGGTTAATCTGAAACATGACACGGCCATGTTGGAACGTCCAGTATCCGACAATGCATTCAATGTCGCTCAGACATGCATCACATCGTACAACAGTACCAAGGCTCCTAACTCTACTAAACCGTCACCAGCATGTTGGCAATGCGGAGACTGGCAATACGTGAAGTTCTGTCATTTTAAGAAACACTAGTGTTCTGTCTGTCATCACTGAGGACATAAGGAGACCCACTGTAAAACACAACGGCTCCCTAGGCTTCATCGTCAGAATGCACGGTCATCGAGTAGAAGTCGCGCTTACAAGCCACGCTCGAACACCGTACTTGCCACATCACAGCTGCATTCACCAGCGTGTAGGAAATATGTCGCCGTTCAGACAAACGGAAAAGTTATCAAGTTACAGTTTGACACAGCATCTGATATAACTATCATATCTGTTGGTACATGGCTCGAAAGTGGAGCACTAAAACTAATACCAACCAACAATACAGCGCGCACTGCATGTGGTAGCAAACTTCGACTCATTGGTCAATTTAACTGCGAATTACAAGTCGCTAACCGTACCGGCACTGGAGTCGCATACGTGGCAGACTGCAATTTCAATTTTCTTGGTATCGACTGGATAGATAAGTTGAACTTATTAGATCGATCCATAGACCAGCTTAGTAAACCCACTCCTTTTCAAGTGCTTGAATAGAACTTACCCCAATCACCTCAACCGTGGCCGCCTCCAGAAAAACCATGGTCACGTCTACATGTCGATTTCGCTGGGCCCATAACCGGTCAAATTTTCTTGATCCTGGTCGACGCCCTCAGCAAATGGCCAGAAGTATGTATGATGTCCGAAACCACGATTGCCACCACAATCCGACGTCTGCGGCGTCAATTCTCGACGATTGTGTCAGATAATGGCACTCAGTTCACTTCGCACCAATTTCATGAGTTTGTCCGTCATTTTGGTATCACTCACATAACTGCTTCATCTTTTCATCCCCAGTCAAACGGTCAGGCGGAACGTTTTGTCTGCACATTCAAGCGTGCACTCAATAAAGCCAGCGGGGAGAGAACGACTACTGAAATCCTTGAAACCTTTTTACTCAACTACAGATCTACACCCAATCCACAGTGCCCTAGTGGTCGCTTGCCTGCTGAAGTGCTCATGAATCGACCGCTGCGACTGATTCATGACGTCATACGACCAATACCTGAAGACTCACGAACGACAACCAAGGTGAAACCAACATTCAAACCTGGTGATCGTGTGCTGATTCTAGACTATCGCATTGACCAACAGAAGTGGACTGTCGGTACCATCATCAAAAGAATCGGTCACGTAACCTACAACGTACAAGTAAACTCACATGTTTGGAAACGACACGCCAACCAACTGCGAAGGACCGAATACAACCTGTCTTTTACCGAACCACAACAATTAGGTTTCGAACTTCTCATGGATTCGTTTGACCTAGAGAGATCGTCAGTCGTCTACCACCTCACTCAGAGTACAAGTCAAAACCCGTAAAATAGATGCCGTTCAGAGCGCCGACGGAAACAAGTTGTACGGTTCCAGATAGACCCGAAGTGACCTACTTACGAAACATCTGAAGGGGAAGGTGTCACGAATGTGTTTGTTGTTCCATAGAGTCCATCAGAAAGCCTCAGTTCCGAGTAGTCGTTGATGTAGCAAATGCCCGCCATCTGAACGTTGTCTAAAATGGTAGTACAATCACTTGCTCGGGATCACTGCATACCGCCAGCGAAAGCATTTCTGGGGGTATGCTCGTTGACCTCCTCGGGATTTTCGCTCGACCTTCAGGTGTGATTGGAAATCAGTGTGATATCTGATGCAGAGTCCAGCTGAAGTCGCACTCGGACTTCAGTGGTATGAACCACTACGTATTTGTGCTTTTCGCTGACGTCAATTTTGCACGCGGTTATGGTTGTGTTGTACTTGCATTGCCTTGTTTTCTGTTGTCCACCGAACTTTGTTTTGTGCTGTTTTTTCATCTGATAGCAATCACCTTTATGTCTTACTCGACCACATTTGTTATACTTTGTTTCATGCAGGAACAGTATTTTGTTGTGTCTATTGGCTGTGTGGTTTTTTGTGTGTTCACTCTGGTCCTAGTTCTTATGTTTTACTGTTGAACTGGTTTAGACGATCATACATGGGAAACCAGGGGATTTGTTAAACTGTGATATCTATTATGACCGCGTCGTGCTGAGACTATCTAGCTGCTGTCATTTTGTTGTAATTGTTTGGAGAGTTGTTTCTAGGTTGTGTTCGATTATGCTCAAACTGCATGACCGGATGATTATGGCGATGGTGAAGGCGTCTGTCGCTGTCATTGTTTGCAAACGTCAGACATTGAAAATTGAACCTAGATGACTATGCGGCAGACATCTTGCTCATAATTTTGGTGGTCTCACCAAATTGTATAGAATGAAGTGGATAAATTTCCCATTCCGTTCCGCCCCCAGTTTCTGCGGGAGCACTTTAGTTTTCCATTCATTGTCCTCTTCGATAAGGCCAATCTGGAAACTGTCCTCATATTTTCCGGGTCAAGCCTTGTGGGGTCGCGAACTTTTTTTATTGACCTTTCTACCGTTTTTGCAATTAGACATTTGGACTCATCTTTGTTAACGCCGAATTCTGACTCTTCTGGTTCTACTTCAGTGCCTCAGTAGGCTTCTTTTGGGAGTCTTTTCTCTGCTTCTGTTTTTGTAGTGACCACTGCTACCGCTGTTCGAATGGTACAGCCATTGTAGATTCATCCCGTCATCACCTTTTGTCATACCCGCGTCAGTTTCCTTCCAGCCAAGATAGCAAAAGACGAGGCCAAATGACGGTTTTTATTGAAGAGGCCAACCGCTGCAAACATGGTCTAGGATTACTTTCCTTTTCATAGGTCAGTAGTTGTGGCACACAATGGTAAATTGGAGAGAATTCGGCACATAGAAGCGAAATGTTCTGTCAGGGTTGTAGGGTATTGGGGAAGTGAGAGTGGCACAATATTGTGAAGACGAAGCATCCAAAATTCTGTAAAACGAAGCTGCTGTGCTTTTTGTCGATATAATGCGTGTATTTACCACGGTGTTGAATAGACATCGCGTGAGTACGTGATTGTATACCAAATGTCTGTTGTTTTGGTAGAAACCAATTTGTTTCGCCTTAGCAAGTTATTCATCAACTGGCTATTTTATAACGCTTTCTACTACCACTTTCACATCAACCTCACTTTCACTGACAGACAACAAGGCTTGATCCTATTTATCAGCACTCTCTAATGCATGCTTTCATGCTGCTTACACAGGTGTGTTAACTAATGGAACCTGATCTGGGTTCGTCAAGTTACTACGAGTAACTCAACTGGACCCATCGTTTAATTAACCCGTTCGTGAGGTCAGTAGCGAGGCGAAACGGTTTCTCGACAATCGAATGTGACGATTCCGTAGTCAAACACGAGGTTCACTGAAATCGGCTGTCATATACGGAACAGTTGCAAACATGAACAATAAACTGGTATTGCGCATTTTAGTTGACATCCTCACGCTACCAGATGCGTGACATGGCAGTTTTAAGTAAGCGCGTAAAAACGATGCAAATATAAGTCGATTGAGGGCGTGTGCGCTTAGTCGGCAAGTGAGTTCATCGATAGCATGATGTTTGTTAACTCAAAATAATACTTAAGAACTAATAAGAATCCATAATTTCAGAACATGTAGACATTTCTTGGCTGTATTTATCGGTAAGATTTCCTTTCCCACATAGAAAGTTTCTTCATACCCAGTTAATCATTTGTATATAGCCATTGATCGCACATATCCCGCAGCGCAATTGCGCCTGTTGCTTTCCACCCGCATGATGAGTCTGCGCTGCCCCGATCGTTCTTTCTCGGAAAACCCTGCCTCTCATGTTATCTACTAGTTCACTTGCAGTTGCGGTGACTCATACATTGGCAGAACGGACCGAAAATTACGACTGCGGAGTACATTCCCAAGTAGCTGGTTTAAACAATGACTCAATACGGGTCAGTAATACCAACACCCAAACAGAAATTCGGCGTCTTCGTTCGCGAAACACGTCGTAATAGGTCATGTGGTTGACCCCGTCACTTCGTTCATGGTCCTACTGCGCAACCGCAACCCTAGGCTGTTGACGTCCTCCGAAGCATTGTTGATCAAGCGTCACGCACTGTCCCTCTATTGACAAAAGATGCAGACGTGGTCAATTTCGTTATCGTGACAGTGAACCCTGATGCCCCAAACCTATTTAATTGAATGTTGTATGTAATCCACTGATGAGAATAAACGAAATGGTTGCATCCCGCAATGTATGTCTTCTTGCCGTCCTTATGATAATCATTCATAAATTAGGTGGTAGTAGTGTGTTATACCTTGCTAAACAGCTCTGAAAACAATGGGTTATGTGTACATTGACAGACAGTAATTGTTCTCCTTGTGAATAATTCCGTGATCTAGTTTGAAAGTTGAGCACGCCTTTCACTGTAGGCTTGTTGAAAATACCGATGAAATTGTTAACTGAGGTTACCGGTTGTTTACCGTGCTCGGCGTTTTCCGTATGAACGTTTCATCACCAGACGAGGTGGCAGACTTAATGCGTAAGTCTTTGAGTGCAAAAGTTTGATAATATTGAGTAGAGGAGGCCGATGGACGCCTTCTCTTACATACAAAATCTAGCTAACCTTTTGACCTAAGTTCCGATTGGTTATTTCCTATCGTTTTGAGCTGTTGATTGAAATTCTGATTCCTTACATTCAGTTGCTTGTGAATTTTCGGCCTGCGGTCTGTTTGGTCACTCCACGCAGCTTCTGAATTTTCAACCTGTTTGAAACAGTGGATACTTCCGTTTATTGAAAAAAAAACCCATAGGAACCTATTCTTAGTCTATCATAAAAGAAGCTAATTTCATACTTTGTTTAGAAGGACTGAAACATGTTACTGTACAGCAAAGCTCCGAAGGAAGGAACCATTATCAACACAAGTTCGTCAGAAGGAGTGTGCTATAGAAAAAAAGATCGCAAACTCTACAGAACCATCAAACAAACTGGTTATTTTGTCGTGCAACAAGACTGTTTCAGTCATAGCTGTAAGCTTTCTGAAATCACCTGATACTACGTTGGTGAAACAAACTAACAAAAGCCTCAGGAAAAATAATTTCGAAACCAAATGGACAACTAAAACCTACGGATAAAAGAAAAGTTACATATAAAATAAAATATATGACTACGAAAAACACGTTATCCCTCATTTTTTTAGATTTTGCTCTCTGCTCCAAGACAGTGCGTAAACATGATAGAGACCGAAAGTATGTTTTCTTTTTATGTAAAATTCAAATTTATTCATTGCGTTAGAAGATTCCGTTATCAGTCTACAAAGCGCTTTGGGACAATCCAAACGAAAATGTTACGTGTTTACCCATCCTGCTTAACTACCATGACTTCACAAGGGGGGGGGACCAAATACGTTACAGAGCTAGATCCATAAAATTTATTTAACAAAAACTACTACGTACACTATCTTTTTTATTTGTGTTTGTTAATGCAATTGATAAGGCAACTGATTCCAATGAAAGATCGACAGATTCATCGTGGCAACCGTCTCCATAGGCAGGTGGTGGTAACAACATTGGAAACATAAGGTTTAACTTCATAGCTCTCAGGGCTTTATCCTATAACAATGCAAATTCCGTGTGTAACGGTATTCCTCCCAGAAAGCCTTATGCGCCGTTAGCCTCAAATAAGCCAATTAAACGAGAGTTTGATGTACTTCAGTTTACCTGAAAGTTTACAACAAAAACTCAGATTCATCCGAGAAAGAGGGAAGAAACGGGAAAATTCAGCCTGTCCCTACTAACAGACTAGTCAGGCAAGGGTACGCAGCTAATTATTTTGAATTAGTGGCAGTTCGTCGGGCGATTGTCGCACACTGGGCTACCAAATCGAGAAAACCAGAACAACAGCGGTCCGAGTTGTACTAAACGGTCTTACCTCAGCAAAAATATATACCACTTCTGCAGAAAACCAACTGTGTTTACGATTGACATTGAGCGACAGGCGTTTTGCGTTCTCACCAGCCCGTTCGTTCTTACGTTCCACGATCCTGTCTTACACAACTCGGTCGTTTAAATCTTATATGTCTTCAAACAACTGTTTTAATCACGACCTGTTACAAACAAATTCGATGTAGTGGTTGATCGTCGTTTCTGCGTGTTTGACGCTGTTCTACCACAATTTCATATGCCGCAGTTTGTGCGCCAGCACTGATTGGCTGAACTTTCTCCAATCAGGAAACCCCCACTCTAATCTCATTACAAAGAGTTGATTCAAACTACTTAAGAGTAGTTCCATGAGATTTGCCGACTGTGAGACGCATGACTGGGAAGACTTTTTAATCTGGTGTATTTTTTCAACCTGTTGTTCCGTCTCTATTTATTTCCAATCCTTAGTACACACTTTAGGTTCGCTGAAGTCGACTTTCCTTAAAATTTGCTGTATGTTAATCACCCCAGTGACGGAAGCTCAATTCGTATACGCCTGGATCAATACCGCCTGACCTATACTGCTAGGAAGAGTGTATAATGCCTGTGTGCGTTCCATTTTGCTCTATGGTTCGGAAACGTGGCCTGTTCGCAAGAAAGATGTCAACAGGCTTGCTGTGTTCGATCATCGTTGTCTTCGTCAACTAGTCCATGTTAGGTGAACTGATCGCGTGAGCAATGTGGCAGTTCGCCGGCTCGTATTCCGGAACACTCAGGATGCGAGATCAATTGGTCAACTAATTACGGTGCACAGCTTGCGATGGTTGGGTCACGTACTAGGTATGTCAGTTGAGCGTTTACCGTATTGAGCATTATATACTGAGACCACCAACAGTTGGGTAAAACCACATGGTTGTCAATCAACAACGTGGTCACGAAATATGAAGACCCTGACTGCTCCACTGAGCGAAGTGGGTAGGTATCGCCTGTCTGGATCGCGTCTTCGTGATCACTCAAACCGCTAGTTAGAGACGCTGTCCAAGATGGCGGTGTGTCGCAGTTAATGGCGGACCTGTATCCATACCATTTCTAATTCTTCCGCTTAATCTTCTTTTAATAGTTTTCAAACATGAGAGAGGGTTGAAACGTTGCGAAACCGATAACTCTTTTGGGTTTTACTCGTTGTGGCTTAACCAAGAATTTACTTATTAATGAGCATTAGCACAACGCACAATATATTTTCTCACATCCGTTCGGTTTACGGTTCGGAAGTGCTAACTTTTGTTAATAATCGGATTTACCTGTGCAAGCTCGAAGTCAATTGGTCCAACCATCATGTGTTCAACCTTCGGTGCATTCGGTCAAACCACATACCACAGACACTACGAGTCAGACCACCGGACAGTTCGGAATGAAGTAGGCGTGCTGCCCGAGTTGCTGAACGTACATTTCTTTGTCAGCGAATCCACAATTGTTCTGTCCGGCTACTACAGATTCGAAGAGACATCCAGCAATTAGACGACCATTTGGAATCCTTGCTACCACCTGATACCCTTTTAGTGATTCGAGATGTCGTGAGACAACGAACTCTCCATCAGAACGATAATGTAAAACAAAGACAACGGAAAAAGTTCGACAACCTCCTTTCATTAGTTAAACAAAGAGGCGGCTGTTCAACATTAGACACACGAGATACCATTGTCCAACCCGTCATAAACCTGTCGGATCGCGCATTGTCAGAAGCTGAAAATAAACTCTAGAACAAGGGGTTGAATTTCAACGTCAGTCCTAGACCTCTAAATACATTGGAAGTGATTCCAGCAGTTGAGGGGCAATTGTAGATGTTACCAATCGATGACGCGAACAGAGCTAGGGCACAGATCGCCAGGATCATTAAAAATCAGAAATCCCAACCAAGTAACCTAAGTACCAAGGAGCGAGATGCGCTCAGAACGTTGCGGTTTGATCAGTCAATAATTATCACAAAAGCAGACAAAGGGAATCAAGTGGTCATCCTGAACAAAGCAGATTATGAACGCAAGGCAGAGGACCACATTTCAGATGGTCCGTACATCATGATTCCGGTGGAGAAGCAGCGCTCCACTTTGAACAAATCAAAAGCTTCAACGGCAAATTTGCTTCGAAAGATGAAAGTCAGCCTTGGTAAGTCACTCTGGTTTACCCTATATCCAAAAACAGCACTAGCTTTGAGGTTTTACGGTTTACCAAAGATACATAAACCTGGTATACCACTCCGGCCAGTTGTTGACTATACAGGAACCCCGACATATGCCCTAGCCAAATTTTTGTCTCGTACTCTTAAACCTCTTGAAAAGTGCACAGACCATTCTATTCGGAATTCCATACACTTGGTTACCAAGCTGAAGGAACTTCGCTTAAGCCCGGATGAATGTCTGGTCACCTTTGATATTGTTTCATTGTTCACCAAGATTCCAGTGGGAGAAAGTCCGAAGGTGATTCGCCAGCTTCTTGAAGCAGATGCCAGTTTACCTGAACGAACAGGTTTATCAGTTGATGAGGTTATAGAAGCTACGGAGCATTGCTTACGGTCTACCTTCTTCACGTTCAGCAAACAGATCAGCAAACAGACGGAGTAGCAATGGGTTCACCCATCTGTCCCACAGTTGCTAACTTGTTCATGCAAGATCTAGAGAAAAAGTTGCTGTCCAGCTTTCCTGATCCACCTAGATTTTAGTGGAGGTATGTCGATGATACGTTGGTGGTGATACGTAGAGAAAGTATTGACAAATTCATGGAACACATAAATTCCTTTCATCAGCAAATCAAATTTACGATTGAGCGCGAATCAGTGAGCCATGAGCTGAGTTTTCTAGACTGCAGGATACGCAGAAGAGCCGACGGTAACCTGGACACAGGCGTGCACAGAAAGGACACCCATACTAATCGGTACCTTTCCTTTAGCTCAGAACACCCCATGTGCACGAAGAAGGCAATTGCATCTAGTCTGTTTCACGGGGCCTTTCTACTAACAAGTTCTGAGGACGAACTATCAAAGGAATATAAGACTGTAAAGTCGACATTGAAAGCTAACGGTTACTGTGACAAGATTCTACGTCCAATTCAGCAGCTACCTTGTAACAAGAACAACGAGCCCAGGAACCGGCTATCGACTATCGTTATTCCGTACAGAAGGAATACATCGGAGGACCTTAGACGGATCCTCAATCAGTACAATATCAGAGTAGCCTTTAAAGCTACCAACACGTTAGGGAATAAGTTAGTCCACTTAAAGGACAAACGAACAGTGCTGGAGCAATCAGACTGTGTTTACCGGATTAAATGTAAAGACTGCCAAGCCTCATACATTGGACAGACCGCCCGGCAGCTGGAAGTACGCACTAAAGAGCATTTAAGATGTAGTAAGAAGCCTCCTACCGACGCTCAGCAACTTCGGAAATTAGAACATGATTCAGCCATTGCTGCACACGCGATCCTTAACCAACACCAAGTTGAATTCGACCATCCGACTATGTTAAAAAGTGGTTTCCGTAACCACAAAGAACGTCTACTGGCAGAAGCCTTGCTGATCACTAATACGCCACAAGCGGTGATCAGATGGCCTGGAATTGTCAGTTGTTTGGCAGGATTTACTGGGTGGACAACAGTGACATCGCAAGGAAAGGCTTACGACACCCTGTCACCCACACCATCCCAAACACATGCTCGCACACTGTCACACAACACACAATAATTATCTACCCTTGTCTGCA
>JTDE01001517.1:81815-95738 GCA_014338405.1 Paragonimus skrjabini miyazakii | reverse complement strand
TACCAATAAGATGTAAGGGTTCACGGTTCATCTGAGGTCATCACTTGACGAACACAGACATGTGCCAGTTGATGACTACCTCATTTGCAGCTTGCATATTGTGAATTTTCTGATTTAAATCGCTTGATAAAGGCTCTCCGAGAGGGTCGAAACGTTGCGAAACCGATAACTCTTTTGGTTTTAACTCGTTGTGGCTTAACCAAGGATTTACTTAATAGTTTTCAAACATCTTAGTAGCGTTTTCCTCAGGATATTCCACGTCAATGTTGAGGTGAGCGGCGGCCCAAGCCACAGTACCCTCTTGTCAGGCTCATAGCTGCTTTGATGATGATGGATCAACACCCGTCCAGAACATTTCTTTGAATTTCATGAAGTTTTTGAAGATGGTTGAATGGGTGTTATCGCTCTTAATGTGCTCGCTTCGGGATTCTGAGGTGTGTGCCCTTGTAGTAGACGACTTGGATAAACGGAAGCTTCTGACAGCACTTACTGTTCTTCTTGAGTTAATCGCGATTGGCGGGATTCGTCGTCCTAATCAGAGGATCCCGACTAATATGGAGCATTTTTGTGAAAAATAATGAGGGGAAAAACGCACGCTGCTTGACCACTTTCCATCTGTCTCTCGAGATCAAGTGCTACTCTGATGCACGCAAGACTATGGGACCACAGTACGGATAGTAGTAAATGGTAACAAAACCAAGTGAAACAGTAAGTGAGGACTCAAAGAATTCTCCCCAGAGATACAGCAAAACAAGTATCAGAAGAGACCCAAGTGTGAAAAAGCTGGGTTTCTACTGAAGTTGAAACAACAACAGAGGCAACATGTTCATGCTCTATCACCTGAGCTACAAAGCTACGCCTGAATTTCAGAAATATTGCACTTGTACTTATTTATCTACCCAACACACTTCGTCATATGGGATCCACCAAACAATCCATGGAATTCAATGCACGAGCAAAAATTCTCAAGCAGTTCTTGCCGATATCCACTAACACTACCACTGAACACGACTGTTTCAAGTTCAAATTCACTCGGAGATGAAAATAGTGCAAAGGTCAATCCTATGTTTAGCTGCAAGCCAAGCTCAACCAGGATGAAAGTTCAACTCCTAGGTACAGATAATCTCCCTGAAAATATCTAGTACATTATTTTTATGATTCGGTAGTCAACGATAACGAAGAATGGCTAGCGCACGACTATTCGAATCACGGACACGTAGCACAGAGCGTAACGATACCCGAAAACCCCAGAAGAACACAAAAGACCTTGATCATCAGTTGAGAATGTGTTTACTCTCAAACCGAAGGCAACATAGCAAACAAGCGTCTGCGTATATATGGTCTTTGAATAGCTTTGAAGAATCACACCTGAATTGATGCATTAAAAGTGGAATGAGTCAATCAGAGACGGGGGAGAAACGTGTGCCAAAGTTAAGTTTTAGCACTTTTTGGCACGAGAAGATAAAATCCAAAATTCAAGAGCATGAGTTATTTTTCGAAGGTTTCTCAAAAATAAGCCATTTTTGGAAAAACAAACTTTCCCCAACATAAGTTCACCACCCTTTATTGCTTAAGTTCATCACATCCACTACAATTCATGCAGTGCACACGAAACGCAGAGTTTCAATGGTATACTAAAAGAGGTCAATCCACGCAAGCAAAAAAAGCAAGCCATCTTGCCGCAGGTAATCAGATATACAGAAACAGATATCTCACGGTGGGAAGTAGTACCAAATTATACATTTCATGGAGACGTGGAAAATGGTTTGGTGAAGGTTAAAGAGAAAATCAACCTTCAAACGGAACAAGTGCTCCAGATGAGAAGAAAGGGAACGTACATGCAAAGAATAGCGTGATTTGTGGAGCTGGTCTCCCAGTACTGATCTGATTTCGTTCTAAATACATCCGACGTCGGAGTGCTATCCATCTTAGTGAACAGCACATTCCAAGAAATTACTACCCAGTAGGACAAAAAACACTTCCCCAACTTCATCCATAAACCAAACTTCTTAATGTCTGCAATTTCGTTTTACAAATCTACCTTCCTTCCACCGAACCCAGTGATTCATGTCGATTTTTGGGGTTCTCGCTGCCATCTTGTACAGTTTTTTTAGATCTTCTTGAAGTCATTTGCTTTTCAGTCTTTAGTCTACCCAATAGGACACACGCAGAGGTCCATGGATTCAGCCCGCTGCTATTCTATGGAACCCTTTCAGCAGCTCTACGTCCATTCCAAATTAAAGTACCTACGCCTACACAAAATACTCCACAAGAAGTCCCAAAAATTTGTGACAATCAGGGATTCACATATTATTCCAATCCACAACCGTTCAATTAATCTTGAATGGTGCCCTCCTCAACCAGTTAGCCACAGCTATGCATTGCTGCGACGGGGAGAAATAGTGAATTGTGAACATATTTAACTGTTTAGCTTATCTGACTTCCTCCAACAATTCTCCTCGTGATGTTAAACCAACAAGAGGCTTCACTCCTGCACTGAATATATACCTTCATTTCATTTAATTTCGAGGAAGGTCTCACTGATACGATCATTTTTTAACCTAAGTTAGGTCTTGCTGTAGCTGACTGCCTTTCACTTTTGAACCAATTAGCTTTGAATCGTCCGTCAACATTGTGCAATCGGAGCCAATCCAGATTGTTAAGTAACTGACATAAATGAAGAAGGGGGTATGACACAACGTAATGCTCCGTAACACATCACAAATTATAAATAACTATGGATGAGATGAAGTTCTATTCACAAAAACCTCCCCTATCTATACACCCACTTTTGGTACGATTCAGTTCGCACTGATTTGCTGTGTTTGACCATCGTTGTCTCCTCGAATTGGCCCATATTAAGTGGACTGATCGCGTGAGCAATGTGGCAGTTCGCCGGCGCGTATTCCGGAACGCTCGGAATGCGCGATCAGTTGGTCAGCTAATCACGCTGCACAGCTTGCGATGGTTAGGTCACGTACTCCGTATGTCATCTGATCGTTTACCGTATCGGGCATTATATGCTGAGGCCACCAACAATTGGGTCAAACCACGTGGTGGTCAAGCAACAACGTGGTCACGAAATATGAAGACCTTGACTGCTCCATTGAGCAAAGTGGGTAGGTGTCGCCTGCCTGGCTGGGGTCCTCGTGATCACTCAAACCGCTGGTTAGAGACGCTATCCGAGATGACGATGTGTCGCAGTCAATGGCTGACCTGTATCCATACCATTTATAATTCTTCCTGTTAGCCTTCTCTCATTAATTCTCAGCCTCCTCAGTAACTTTTTCTTCTAGGATATTTTACGTCACTGTTGAGGTGAACGGCGGCCCGAGCCACAGTACCTTTTGGTCAGGCTCATGGCTGTTATGATGATGATGATGATGATTTTCAATTACAGTAAAGGCTGATTTACAGGGTTAAAATATTTTTCAAAATCCACTGCCACAAGTTTACACTCTCTCCTTTGTCTACAGCGTCCGTGCTTTTATCTAAACAATCAAACAGGTTTGGGGGGCATGACTTCCCTCTTAAGAATCCACGTAGGCTCGTATTCACCAAGTTGTTTTTGATTCAATTTTGGTGATTTACAATATTCAATACTGAAAGCCACCCATACTCGGTCACAACCTTCGCAATCAGATAAGGCTCACTTCATAAGGAAACATTAAACTTGGGTTTTGCTCTCGTTAGAGCTCATCAGCATTGCATATCCTCGTTCACACCAGAACTTGCACTTCACCGCTCCTGGTTATGAGAACACAAGGTTAACCGAATACTGCTGTCGCATATGAGTGGTGTCCAACTGAAACTGATTTAGACCAGAAAACAGTAGATGTGGCATTTAAAAATACATTTTAGCGGTTTACAAGTTACACTAGTTAAGTTTACAGTGGAGGCAGTTATATAATGCGCCGCGACTACCCTTTTCATGAATCGTAGCTAATGTAACTAGTTCTCAATCACTTGGGGCAACCGTTTTCTTTAGAACCTAACTAAGCAGCTCTGTGTGGGACGCTTAGATTATCTGGATCACTAATGTTAGCATAGCCGGATGGATACTATTAATTCTAACTGTTTTATCCACCCTCATTGATTTTCATGTTTGTCATCCCCCCACCCTGCCGCATGGCAAATTCTTTCATTCTTCGGGGTAAAATCGCATAGGTCATGCTCGGTTACGACATTACTGTATCCCGCCTACAAACAGGGCAATAATAAATCTTGAAAACTTCTGCGATCTGATTAGCTTGATTTGGGATTCGGTTTTCTACATTAACGACTCAACTTACTATTTCGCGCGCTCAAGTCCCTGACTGAACATAACCATTGAATCGTCTTGTTTTTATCATGCCTGTCCTTGGTGAATAATTTTCTCAGCTGTGACAGGCCTCCCTTGACACATTTGTCGTCGTCTCATCTCGTCCACACTAATAAAACCTGACTTCTATTACTGAGATTTCTGAGAACACACATCCACATCCGTAAGCGAATGGCACGCAGGCTTCCGCACCTCATGGTGGAGCCACATTTTCCGACGATTTACACACTTCCGAACTAAAAGCACACACTTCAATGATGAACCGCAGGTTTTTTTTGGGACAGTACCATGGTTCGAGGGCGGTTTCGTTTCCCCATTGCATTTCATTCTCATAGTTTACTACATCGTTCCCGTCAACTTTCCAGTAGTAGTGTACCATCTTAAATGACAGTAGACCACGTGTCACGCTGATTATGATGGCTATTCTCTTCTTTTCGTTGGTTCTTACTGAGTGACCTGTACGATATCCATTTCAAAGCACGTTTTCAGTAAGCATAGGATAATGGCAGTTGCCACAGTTGGAAGGTGCCCACGTCTACTGGAATGCCGCCAGGTAATGAAAGACGTTTGGCGAGTCGTGACTAAAAGCTTTCCGCGTAGCACTGACAACAGTTGTGTTGCTACTAAGAAATTTGTCACAAGTGGGTGCTATCTAACTTGCCAAGTCTGCCAAACTAAAAACCTAGCTGAGGATTTCAAATAAGTTTCCTGTCGCTATTACCCCAAGCTGTAAAACAAAACACACTGTCGATCAAGGTTTTTTCATCTATAGCCTCTTACGCAAGTTTCATCTACTATTGCAGATATGGGCAGGTAACAGACACAGTACCACTTGTATACTACTACTGTCACATCTCCCACAAACTGGACTGACTGCGAACTATTTGCGTTCAGCTGAGTCTATTTGTATTAGTGACACAATTCATTGAGAACGTTAGAGACGGCAAACTGTCCAACTTTAGTTTGGCTGTGTTCCATAACGATAGGGCAATTGATAAAGGTGAAATAGCTGTTTATCTAATGACCTTCTCTGTGTAGGCTAAGGCACCCCTAGATCTACCTGATTTGCTACAGCAAGTATTTCCCGAGGCCCAGACTTTCACCTGTCTAATCGGAGTCATTCACAAGTCATCTTCTGAGCATGGAGTCCCCAATGCATGACAGGTCACCGTTAAAGCCATACCCACTGGGGTCAACAACCTACCATCCAAATGTTCTGTATGTGTAAAAAGCCAGGATGCCTGAAACGCAGTACCAAACTGATTTGCCTTAACCGTTTAGGAGTGAATCCTTTTGCTTAAGGGGAATACATGGAGCAAAGCGATCTAATCTTGGCTGTCATAAGAGGGGACCGATTTAAATACCAGCAAGATCTTTCCTGTAAGTTAGAGATGAACGTACTGACAAATTCATGGGGTTGGCTATATCTGTTTCTGGATCAACTTGTTACAGTGACCAGAGCTAAATGACACCTTGGCAAATGCGTCATCGTGGGTGACTTTTGTTGTAGTACCTGCTGTTGAACCCTCATACATCTTACCCAATACAGATCCAACTGAAGAAGAACGGAAGGTATTTGAACGGAGACCTTTACAGTCCAGGCAACCAGTGCTGGCTAACCATATGTTTGGCTAGTGAGAACCTTAGAACCTGATCTTTCGGTAGCAAAACAATGACTCAATTAATATGCCCTAAGCTAGGAAGAAAGGTATCAAAAATCTAGGACGAGAAGATTTTCAGTATGTGTATATATTGAAGCATTCCATATAGGATTAGCAAGAAATTCGTTAGTGACCTACCAATCTGAGAAGGCCAGCGCAGTGGGTTTTGTACCTCGTGGTCAGATCATCACCAGTTATAACGCTTATGGTTGCATCCTGAGCCGTGCGTTTGAATTCATGGCCAAGCTGCCATCGTTGAAAGAATTTTCAACAGCTTGTCCTGATTAAATTTCTCTGGATAGCCCGGTTAAAGTATGCGTCATCTAATTACCTAAAATCGATACTACAACGCGAAACTTATTTGGATAACTTCCCGGTTTCATAACTTTTGGTCACCGTGGATTCACCTACCTGCTTAAACCTATCTCTCCAGCAGCTGATTTGGGATCCGTTCGTCATTCAGTGGACATTCGTGTCCTAGCCACCGGAACTGAAGGAATATCAACATGAGTTCGATCCCGTTCATGCCTGCTGAGCGAAGTACCTCAGTGTTTCTCGTCACGTCCGTTCACCGCATATTCGAGATGCGTTTTAGACAATAAGGACAGAAGCGACTCAGATGCCGCATATTTTGTTGTTATGATATCCAAGACTCCGCCTTACAATAGCGTGGACAGTACCACGAAATTGTAGAATAATAGTTTGTTTTCATCTTGAGTTCACTGTTTTTGCCAGATGTCCCGAAACACCGCTAACCTTGATCACGTGATCTTGTAGCTTGCGATTCAAAGATAGATCCGTCGACAGATTACCACTGTGGATTTCACGTGTTGAATTGACATCTTTGCTTGGAGATGGCAAACAAAATAAAATGCATTACCTGTGTTGATATACAAACAACCGTAATTGACACCATCGCGAAAGTTGTTTGGAAACAGCACACTATCATCTGTAAATGACAACGCACGAAAAGCTGGAGGGCGACAAGCCATCATGTTAGTCATACTGCGATTGTTTTTGGAGTTCATATTGTTTTTCGGAAAAAGCCGTTTGAAATTTTACGTTATTATGTCAATTGAGCGCAATTATTGCTAAAACCTCTACAACGAAGCTCAGTCAACTGTCGCCACAATACCTGTCGGCAGACATTGGTAGTCAAGGGTAACCGTCTGATTCTGTAGGTTGCCAAAATGCCTACAAAAGTGTCCACTCAAACAAACAGCTCTCCATGTGGTCGAAAACCCCCACACACCTGATGTTGTTGACAGTAAACCAGTTGCGTACAGTAGTACTTAGAATCAGGCATCATTGTCATATTCATTGCACCTCTGGACTGGGTTAGCTTCTCACCGCCAAGTGAGTCGAAATTTTGTCAGTGGTTTCAAATGAGATCCTCTAAGATATCCATTTTTCTTTTCGTCCTGTAGGTTGCATTATTGAACCGGGGTCTCCATGCGTGGTCCCTCAAGCCATATTGAGACACGCCTGCAGACAGGGGACGTGGAATGTACGCATGCTGCTGGATTGATGCAACACAGTGCCGCCAGAACACCGCAGCAGATTAATCACGATGGAATTAAGCCGCTACGGTAGTGGGTTTACAGTGTTCAGTGAGGTACGTTTTGTGTACTAAGACAAGTCACGAGAAGCATACGTTGGCCACACCTCCTGCTGAATCGGTTATCTTGAAAGAGTGCTCGGAAGCGCAGTATGTGTTTCTCAGTTACTAGTCCCTTCAATCTATTGTCGGTAGGTGACCCACAAGGCATTAGCGTTCCAATCATGTCCATACGCCTACTATTCGGTTGAGATAAATCCGCAAGCCTTCTTTATGTTTATGATTCGACTACTGGTCAACCGGACAGAGGCAGAAGATGAATGTTGAGCGATTAAAAACCTCAGAAACGATGGTGGTTGTCCAAAATATGGTGGCTGTTTCGTCTCAAATGAAGTTTCTGTTTCCATTTCTGCTGAAGATGAATGACAGACTAGGGAGTAGATCGCGCAACAGTCAATGAATCAACCAGTATCCAGTGTCCGAAGAGTTTCGACGCCATGGTTGCTGTGTTCTGCAAGTTGATTCGAGATGGGAACGAAACATTCGATGTTTCCACAGTTGACATAACCAATGGGGACAGGAAGATCACACGGTGGTTCTTGTTGATTGGCTTCGCGGAATCATGGACCAACAGTGGATAAAACATGGTGAGTTGAAGTAGGCCGTTACATGCCGCTCACAACACATGGAGTATAGTGGCACACTTAAAGCACTTTTTTGCTCAACTGTCCAGTCTACTATGGCGTAAGTGGACAAGGATCCTGGCTTTCTGTACCTACAATCGTAAGACATACTCGTGCTGTGTTCACTAGCTTATTACACCCATAGGTTCACAAACGAAACTACGGGGGCCGCCAGTGCATTAGGTGAGAATTAGGCGAGTGTACATGACTTCTCATCTACAGTTTCTGTTAAGCTGCTGATTGATACTATCGAGTTCTCAGTGTCTTAAATGAGAGACAAGTAAGACAGGTCTCTGCTACATAGGCTGTCCGGTAGAAACTTGATATCCCTGGTTATTTTGTATGAATGTGCAACAGAATTAGCTGATTCTACAGCGACACTTTTCACTCACTCTTTGACAGCTAGTTATTTTTACAAAAATCGCTGAAATGCTTAGCCGGTATCATCAAAAGCGTGTGTAGTAATGATCTATCATCTGCCGATAAACGACTTGGTCCCAGTCGACTCCAACGTGGTAGAGGGTCTTTTAGTTAATTCCATCGAAATACATCTGGCTGAACTTTGTCTTCCTGATAAATTACTTACAATTTCATTTTGAAGCACTTGCGCACTTATATAGAAACAGTTGGTCAGGCTTGTCGCCTCCATCTAAAGGATTATATGATTTCGACTAAAGTCTCTAAGGCACGGGCTATCAATTGATCCGTGTACCCGTACCTTGAAGGGGTGACGTCAGTTTTTCGTCGTCTGAGACGTCTGAGAAGAGACTTGATCCTATCGTTCAAAATGATGTACACGCCTAGCCAGCGACTACCTTTCACACTTCTATTACTATGGAGAGGGAGAATAAGTAGCCATTCTTTTCAACATGTGTTTGAAACAGACAAGCTGTTCAGTTAAGGTCATCACAACATGTGGTTACAAGTGACTGTTGAGATGTCCCAAATTTTACTCGATCGATGCATACGCGAGGGCAAACCAACTCTTCGCTATTCTGACAGATCGCTAAATGTGTATGCATGTTTGTGTTTGTTTTCCTTGTTGTCTGTCCATTTATCTGTGTGATTCCTGGTTTGCTCCTGTGTTTGTCATCTGTGTTAGTAATTCGGACAACATGCCATTGTTGCTTCGTACATCTAATTTTCTTTCATAAAAACCTTTCTCTGTACCTATGATCTATCCAACAAATCCCATCCCCTGATCCGCACGTACGGAGACGTGTGAACCTTTGCTTTTTTCCACCCTGCACATTCTAAGTGGTTTTGGCAGATTGCTGTGAAAACCACTACAGAACTCCTCTTGCTAATATTGCAAACGTTTACTTTGATCGGACATTGAAACCCGGTTCACGCTCTCATACTCCAAATGGATGATTACTGTGTCTATTCTCCACGCGATCGGATAGCCTGAGCATAAACCACTAAGCCAGTATGTCTGAAAGTTCAAACGTAACGGTCTAAAGATAATGACTACTGCGAGCTTTGACAAAACAACACTCAAGTCTGTTACCTTCTTGCGAAAGCGGTTGAATGCAGAATGCCATCTGACTTGGGGAGGTTAGATAAACGAAGACTGGTGTTCAGTTTATAGCAGCCGAGTGTGGTTTGTTTACATAAACTTACTTTGTTAGAGAATGGGTGTCCAAAGGGTGTACTGCTGACCATGAAACTTGATGAACACTCGTTCTAATAGGCTTATTCGGGCAGGGTCGTATGATCGACACGGTTCTAGGAGAGGGAGACTGTGTGAAGTAACTGCTCCCAGATGGAAAACTTCTTTATGATTCACATGGAGGGTCATCAGTAGGAAGCTGTCGTCGGATTATTTTACAATCACGGATGTAAAAGGTGCTAACTGAACATGTAGTTTTGTAGTAATGTCGAAATGTGCTGGGTGCATAACTTTTGAGTGTTAATACAAAGGTAACAGAACGACAACGCTATGTAAAGTAGGTATTAACAGGCAGTTATGAAAACCGCCTGTCAACAATGCGGATATAAGTTCGAGGCATTTTCTTGTTACTGCTTCTCTCTAGCAATACTCAATTCACTTATGACATTTCATGTAACAGTAAAAAACGCCTTGTTTTGTAAAAGCCACAATCATTCAGTGAAATAGGAAGTGGATTCTGAGCGCAGGATAGACACACGGTGGTGGTGGGCAGTTTATCGATCAGTTGGAAAAGAATAAAAGAAACGTTAAACAACCAGTACCCTTAATCTATTTGGAAACACCAATCCGAAGACAAAAACTGTAGGATGATGTCATTACTTGCACTCACATCGTCCACAGACGTGCATTCTGTAATGCACAACAATCATTAAGTCGGTACAACAAAAATACTACGGAATAATAGAGAATTGTTGAATTTTGTCCAGTGCCAACGCAAAAGACGTTCTGTACTACTGGACACACAAATTACATTTTTTTTAAATCTTGTACTTATTCATTTGCCGTATAGAGGCACTGTGCTGTTCGGGCAGACTTGCTGGAAACGGAACGCGGAAGTCAAACCAACGTATTACGCTACGTCTCTGCGACTACTAGGCTCCACAAATTCGATACCACTGCCTCCCACGAAGATGATCAAACCAATTCTGGACGGTTCTCATTGTACTTATCAATTCAAATGCAGCTGCGGTGCCTAATACCTAGGAAGGACTGAGAGGAACTTAACAGTCCGAACGGCTGAGCGCATTCCCAAATGGCTAGTTGAACATATGTCGCGGCAGCTGAACATTTTGGCCGCATGATCGACTGCCTGCATCATCGACCGCTCCTCGTCTACTCGAAAGTGAACAAACCATAGATCCATCCAATTAGTTCACAGTGTTATTATCTAATCAAAGTTCAAATCTGTTGCAGCTGGTCGAAGCTTTGCTAATCATGCGTCTAGAACCAAGCCTATGTATTCAGAAGCAACTCGCTGTAGCGTTGAGTCTCTCTTGCTTTTGGCTGATTTTGATTGCAGAATGTAGCAAATCGGTCCTGTTAGTTGTTCTGATCCAGCGAGATTCATTCATTTGTTAGCTGTTGAGAGGCGCATCTCCTAACGAAGCAGCCAGGGCGAATCACGTCATACCGATTGATCGGTCCGGGTTCGGGTGAATTGATCTGTATTAGCTCACTCAGTTGATCAGACTGTAGTCGTGCGATCAAACGCCTGTGCTTTATCTGAACTGTTTATTTTCCAACACTCACCGGGAATGTTCCAGTCTCGCCGTCTAATATTTGGAGTAAAATTAGCGCCTGCAATCTTCCAATAAATCATGGACACTATGCTGACTGACGTCCAGGGAGTAGCAGTATATTTCGGTGATATCATTGTGATGAAAACAGATCCTGATGATCTATACGAAAAACTTGATCGTGTCCCCAGCCGAATTCGAGAATTTGGAGTTTGTCTTCGTGCTGAAAAGTGCAATGTGTTTATGCAGTCGGGCAACTATCTGGGATTTATAATCGACCAGCATGGCCACCGCTCTGACCCAGCCAATATTGACGTAATCAATCGTACTCCTTATCCAACTGACGTCTCAACATTGCGATCGTTCCTAGGAATGGTGAACCACTACAGCACCCTCTTACCTGCGATGCACCACACTCAACGGCTGCCAAACTAACTCTTGAGAAAGGATGCAGTGTAGAACTGGTTCGCTGAATGCCAAAATGTGTTTGATCATACTAAGGCTGTGCTCACTTCATATCTGCTTCTGACTCACTTTGACTCTACCTCGAAGATTTTGGTAGCCTTGGGTGTTTCAAACTGCGGTATTGGCGCAGTCATACACACCGATTCCCGGATGGTTTTGAAAAGACAATAGTTAATGCATCCAGATCGCTAACTGGAGCAGAGAAGAATTACAGAAGCACTAACAATTGCAATCACAGTAAAAAGATTCACAAGGTGCTTTATGGACGTCACTACACTCTGCTGACCGTTCAAAAGCCACCGCTTGCAGTTTTCGGATCAAAGAAAGAAATTCCAGTATATATGGTAAACCGCCTCCAGTACTGGGCAACTATACTCTTTGGCTATAATTTTATCATCAAGTACCAATCAGCAACCGTCATGGGGTTGGCAGACGCTTTATCACGATTAACTGCTTGGCGCAACACAGAAAACGAGGATTGTGGTTGCGGATCACGATGTGAACGATATGGTAGCAGAAGCAATAGAAAACCTTCCCAAAACTGCATGAATGATCCAGCATTCAGCGGTATCAGCGGTATCTTCGGCAAGTGGAATGGCATTCATCACATAAGGTCACCGTCTTATCATCCGCAATCAAATGGCCCAGCTGAACGACTTATGGACACGTTCAAAGGAGCGCTTCAAAAAGCCAAAGAGGGACATACAGCTGACATCCTCGAAGTGTTCCTCCTCAACTGCCTGACGACCAAGAATCGACGGGTTCCGGAAGGGAAGTCTTCTGCTGGAGCTCTAACGGGGCGTCGACTGCGAACATCGAATGGTCTACTGTATCCTTCCATGCCATAGGCAGGTATCAAGAATTCTCCGATGGAACGACAGTTTAATAGAAGACATGGAGCACGATCCCGTCCCTTTGAGACTGGTTAACTAGTACTGGTCAGGGATTACCGCAGGATAAAGGTTGCATAGACATCCGGGAGAGTTTGAAGCCATCGAACCGCAATACTCTATGAAGTTGAAGTTGACCCACATACTCGAATACGACATACCAGTCAAATCAAACCGTTTAGGGGACAAACAGCCCATCTGGAAAATCGGGGAATACCGTTGAAAGAACTACTGGACAATGTCAAGGGTCAAGAGGCACTCCGGAAGGCAGGGCGTGGAGTTTCAGGAGAAGCCACCGAGTGTTGCCATCACCTTGACGATCAAGCCGTACAAAGACCACTGTGACCCCACTCCAAGTAAATCTTCACTCACGTATCTACGACCAATGGGTCCAAAGGGGACATGTTGGGAGGCATATCTCCTAACGAAGCAGCCAGGGCAAATCACATCATATCGATCGATCGATCTGGTTTCGGTTGATTGATCTGTATTGGCACACTGAATTAATCAGAGTCTAATCGTACGATCAAACGCTTGCGTATTATCTGGACTGTCTCCTCGCGTTTAATTTCTGGTGCCCCCTATAACGTGATTCGTTTTAAAACCCTGACTGCCATATATGATCGTTTCGTTTGACTTGCTATACGTCTCATCAACCATGTATGGTTAGCATTTCGCCTAATTCTGACCGGACTAGTCCTTCCAATAAACGCTGTTGCCATGTTTCTTCTCTTCTCGGTTCTGGATATAGCGATTGAGCGCGTACCAAAAAGAGACGATCCAATAGTATGTAATAAAAGATATTGGTTAATACCACTTTTATGGTTGATGAGAGTGCAATGAATGATAGTAACCCATAGTTTTCGTCCTCTGATTTGTTATCCTGATGGAAAAAACGCATGGCCAATGTTACGCGATGCATCTTTCGTCTCTGGTTATTCGTGCATAAAATCTGTAACCCAAACTACTTTGACTGATATAATGTTTCGACAGCATTTCTTTTCATTGCTCTACAAGTATAAACCATCAACCTTGCGCTAATTAACATTCGCATGCGATAGGCTATTTTGAATAAAACTAAAGAATAACTAGGTAGGTGTTGGAGATTCAGGGATACAATTACAAAACTGATATTCGATGGGGTATTTAGTATGTG
>JTDE01001517.1:70206-81715 GCA_014338405.1 Paragonimus skrjabini miyazakii | reverse complement strand
TGAAAGGTAATCTCGAGAGAGACGACAAAAGGCTGAGATGAATGAGGAGGAGATCGGTGTATATGGAGGCGGGATCGGGCTACAAATGCCCTGAAAATGGGACAGTGGACACAATTGTGTGTGTGTTACACCTTTCTTGGTCTGGTTATCGTCGGTCGGACTCCACTCCAGCCTCCACACACTAATCCTTTATCCTTGTCCCCTAAGCTTGTACCTGAACTGAGTACCACTCTCTTTTGCACAGGCTAAATACTCTTCGTTTGTTTTATGTAATCCCTGAGTCGCCATCCCATCTATATTTAAAATCTATTGTTGTCCTTAATGACACATCGCGGGTTTGCGTTAATTATACCTTGTAAATAAGCACCAGTTTAATTATGCGGACTGGGCGGACAGTTGAACAGAAATGTACCTTTACTGGAATCCAGCACTTAAGTGAGAATTTTGCACTAAGGCGAGAGCTTGCTGTTACTGGATGCTCACGACACCTATCTATCAATTACGCGACTAAGGACTTCAACGCCGATTGTTGTGACTGCTCCTGTTTAGCCTGACAACATCCAGCTCACATGCGACCTTGTATGTCACATGGCGTCTAATGACTTGCTCAGCGAATGCTGAAATGTGTGACTAAACAAAGTAGCTTTGAAATCCAAGCTTTGATTGACGTATGCACTTATAAGATTAAGTCCTCTAACCTATATAGTTAAATCCCTTTTAAGATAGCGGGTGTTATTACAAATAATGTGCGTAAAGGACCACACAACGCCTAGCTGTCAGTTGTACTACCAAATATGTGGGCAGCACTTAACTGCTTCCTGCTTGGCATGTGTTATCGTTAAACGTATCACCTGTTACGCACAACTTCATTACACTACACGCTGATGATGGTGACTATTTGTCGTAATGAGGTTCGGGATTTATGTTGCATCTCCTTAGTCACGACCCTGAAGACATGTCACTTCTTCAAGTGGACTTAATCGATGGGATGAACATTTTTAAGTATGCGATAGTATGAACAACATGATCCAAGTGACCCGTTACTGTACTGTCGACGACTTTCTGTTGGAAACCGAAATATCTCATAAGTGTAAACTACTGAGGTGCAAAACCTGATGTAACAATCTCACCAATATTCATGTGAGGTTCATCTTTACTTATTGGAGTTCAGGGATTCAGAACGTTGCAATCTCAACACAACTCAAAGTTGATCACAGCTGTTGCGTTCATTTAAGCTTTTCTTCTTTTCCACCTCACAATAAAACACTACACTCAGGTTTCACCTTCACTGAAGGTCATCAGCGATACACATACGTGCCCATTGCTTTTGGTGCGATATTTTTTTGAAAACGACCTAATATAAGAGCGGAACTAACGAAGGCATGTGGTGCCTTTGTCAACCTGTTTCATCTGTGACGTCCTGCAACCATACTGCTGTCGTTGAAAGAAAGGCTGTATAATGCCTGCGTGTGACCCATTTTGCAATAGAATCGGATTCGCTACTATTTTCCGGAGGGGATGTGATCAGATTTTTTCGATTTTCGTTAACTTTGCAGATTCATCCACGTCAGGTGGATTGAAGTCTGAGAAACGCAGTCGTTCACCGGCTTGCATTTTGTCAACTTTGAATAAACCCTCAGAGAATGTGCACACTGTGCGATGTTTGAGTCACGAGCTGAACGTTCATGTAACCATGGCTTATTCACCGGGTCCATCGATAGTTTGGTAATATCATAAGGTGGTCAAGCAACGACACATTCTCATGATATCAAGCCTTTGACCGTTATATTGATTAAAGTGGACAGGTTTTGCCTGCCCGGTTGAACATCTCGTACTTACTCAAATGGCTGTTTGACTTGACGCTGGACGCAATCAGTGATGTGTTTGTATCCACAGCATCTTACATGTTTTACTTTTGTCAATTTTTTGCAGATTTTTCCGTCACATTTTAGGTTAAGTGCCGTGGTGTCGTCTGATTAAACCCATGACTGTCTATGAATAACTGAATGGGTTTTCAAAAAGTATCGTTGTGTTATAAATTCACCTCGTCTGGCGTATGCAGTAACGGTAAGGTAGGTGTGGATGTGTCCATCGGAGACTTAGACTTTGATTGCTAACGGTGTAATGTAACTTTGAGTTTTTCAATCGCCGGCACCGTTCCCGTACAAGGTGCGCTTCGCACTACAGCCGACATATGATACTACTGATGTGTGCTGCTGTGAGATATTTATGCAGTGGGAGATTTTAAGACAAACCTACCATCGAACTCTCCAGCTTCCGCTGGTTTTGGTTGCCAGGAGGTGCCGGTTACGTTTGGTTACGGCTCACCTCTCTGACTGGTGGGACACAGGACGACTGGATGATATCCAATGTAGCCGACAGGATCTTGATCTAGAGATCTTACATAAAGGCTTTGAATATTGGTCTTCACAGTTTCCCTGTCTAGCCAAATGCTTAGAAACGACAACCTAAGCATGTCTGTATAATGTTCACGTCTGAAAAAATGTTGACTTAAATACATCGTTTCAATTGCTTTCAATGATAAGAGGCCCAATTACCCAACGTATGACCGGCGATTTGAGCTTCAGCTGTTTCTGTTGAGATGCGAGAAGCGTGACAGTTCGTATTTTGTACTGTATATCGTGAAAACAATATAATGCGACGTTTAACGTAGAAATTGTTTTTTCGCTAATGACCCGGGCACCCAATAGAGGATGGGAAACCTAAATTAGTCACCAACTTTCTGACTGAAATAAACTGGTCACGTAAATTTTATGAATAGATTTCGTATGATTTCTAAGGACGTTGTTTATCCACTACTTAGAACAGGGAACTCAAAAACAGACACTGGATGAATGAGTCAATTTGGCTTCTTATAAATATGCAACACAAAAGTCCCGGTTGCTTGCGTGTGCTGTGTTGAACTCGCTTAATAACCAAACGCATAGATCCGTAGTTCAACAGATTTGCTTTGTTTCAGGTTGAATATCACCCACACTAGGCGATCATTACTCACAAACGAAAGTGGTTGAGTGTTCACATATGATAATTCGACCGTGCTTAACGTGAGATCAATGGTGCAGCGGTAAACATGGTTGCCTCACAAATGCAAAGTGTAGCCGGAGTTCTAGTCCCGGCAGTGGCGATGATATGCACTACTGACCAGCTCTAATAAGAGCGAAACTCGAGTCTAGTGCTTCTGCTGTTCGAAAGGGGCCGCCTGGATAGTCTATGGGAATGCGACAGCAGTGATCAATTGTGGGTGATGTTCAACTCGAAATTAACTAAATCCCTGATTACTCATCAGATTTGCTTTGCTTTCATGAATCAACATCTTCTTGAGATAAGGTGGGGAATTCGTTCGCGTAATAAGCGTGTGCGTACATTTAATGTTCGGATATATGAGGTGGGTGTCTATGTACGAGTTGTTGAAGATGTGAACCGACAGTCTGTATTTACTTATTTCTATCTCTTTTTCACAGGGTGGCTCACTCAGCGATCTCTTGTTCGCTTGGAGCTGTGGTCTGAGTAAAAGCCATAGTGGGCCGATCGCACTTAGGTGATATCAAATGTATCTACTAAGTTGTCTGGGTCACATATCAACTAACTATTTTCTTCTGATAACGTGTCTTGTCCAACCCGGACATGTCTGAAAGGCGATCACCAGGCACAGATCACAGGGATGTAATTAAAACGAACAAGATTTTTTTATTCGCCTTTTGACCAGCTTTACTATCCTAAGGTGATATTAGTTCGTCGGTATAGAATGGGGTTTGTTCCTCTTAAATTTTAAGGTACCAACACAAACATACCCAAAGCTTTCTTCTGCTATCTCTCTGATTATGACGCAGTAGGGTCAGCGAATAATCGCCCAAATGGGCGCTTACCTAAGGTGTGATTGTGTAGTGGATGAAACTGTGAACATTTGCAATTCAAAAACAACAAAAGCGTTCATCAGTTTTCCCTCTGTATAATCGTTATTTTACAAAATGGCGCGTTTACTCTATCTGTTCTATCCTACAATGTGACTTCAACATCTGCCTAACTTAGTGGAAGTTTTCAACCGAATATCCACCTTTAACAGTTGCCCTCGGCAAACGAGCTGTAGAAACTCCTTGAGTTCTCATATGAGCTTCCAGACAGTGAGACCGTATATTTTTAAGAGTAATAAATTGAACATCTCCGCACTTACCGCGGTCTCCCGCTATCGATTTCATTAACCGTTTTAATTTCAAATAGTCATGTGTAGAATCCGCGGAGGTTTGGAAAATGCAGCGAAGCAGCCAGACAATGGATTGGCACCGATGAGAAGAACAACTGATGTTGCGGTCTGTCTCTTATCCCGTTTCTCGATTGAAAATCCATAGATCTAAAACATTTTTCATCAGAATCCGTTAAATATGGCTCACTATTGCTCTTAGTATCATCTGTCTAGGGACTTTATTGTAAGCCATAGTTTGCTAACTAAATTTTTTCTTTGTTTTCCATGTTGTGTAGTCCTACATCTATTGTGTTAGAAATACATAAGTAGTTGAATGTTTTCTCTTCTGTGTAATACGATGGCCGCTTCCTTCAAATCAGTCTTCTATCACTGGTTACGCTGTAATGTAGTGAGGTAACATCATAACGAGTTTGATGAGTTTCAGTTAACAATCTCGCAGTTGCGAAGTATCTTTACTTACTATGCAAACAGTTCCGATGTGAAGAACGATATCTGTTCTAAAAATTACTGATCCAATGTTCAGCAAACTATTACGGTCCTGATAAAATTGTATAACATTTTTAAAAATTGCACAAACGTGCGTGACAGGGAGACTCTGAGAAGCGATCGTTAACTTATCTGCATTAACAAGGGGTAGAGATCTTTGCTATTCACAACACACAGAGAGAGAGAGACTACGGAAATTAGCAGACGATTTCAAAAGCGGGATTCTATCTTTTACATCCCAGTGGTAGCACTGTTTAGTAATCCATGGGGTTTAGCATTCTGTCTCTTCTGTTGTTCATTCTCTTATTACCATCCCTTGGGAGACCATATCGCTTACTCTAGAAACCACTAGCTTATTGTGTTCATGCCGTATAGTGCAATAGCCATCTGTAGCTAGATTAGTTTGATTTCAATAGGAATCAAGTAATGCTTCATTTCCATTAATTTGGCCGAAACCATTGTCGTTTTGGTTCCGCCTCTGAGTAGTATACACGTGTGAGATAGCAATAAATTACACATCCAACTTACTCAAGCCAGAATAGTAATTCAATACGTAATCGTGTGTGTGTGTGTGTGTGCGTAAGATAAAACAGATGTGGTGCTCGGGTGGTTGAATATGGTTAAACTGATCATGTGTTCCGGTAATGCGTCACAGAATAGTTTATTTGTCACGCTCCTTGGTGTGCGAAGGTAGGTTATAAAGGAGAAAAAAATGTTTGCGTCATACGGCCTCAAAGGTGTGCTTGTCTGACTGCTGGTTCAATCACTGACGAAGGTATACATTAGCATAGGTCTCGATTCTGGTTAAACTGGTCATCGATTGTAGTTAACAGACGGTAACTGTCTCCTCTCGAGGCGATCGGGCAACCTGATCATTACTCACAAGCGAAACTCGAGTCTAGTGCTTCGTTTCGAAAGGGGCCGACTGGATAGTCTATGGGAATGCGACAGCTGCGATCAATTGTGGGTGATGTTCAATCTATATATAAACTGGTTAAACCACTGAAGCACATTATACGGTGGAGAAGAGCACTGAACTCATACTGACAGCTCAAAAGAAGGATGTTTTCTTATGCTTGCCATTCAAAAGCGACCATCTACCCAACGGCATAATGCACAAATTAAAGTCTGCTCTGGCTCGAACGTATGCGGCTGAGCAGTTGCGCTTATTTCAGACCACCAGAGGACCAGTTCTCCGCAATCACGAAAGCAGTTTGTCAAACTGTTCTGTCTCCCATGCTGTGTACCAGTTCACTTGCATTTGCAGTGTCGTCTACATAGGAGGAACAGATCGACAACTATCACAACGAGTCGGCGAACACATCCCGAATGTGTTGAAACAACAAATGACGCACCGACCTCAACTTGTTGCACTGACGGCTCGAAATCCAACGTCAACGATTGCTAAACACCAAGTTGTTCCATTAAACTCATTCAATATATTGTTGCGCATCAAAACCCAAAGTTGTTAGCTTTCTGCGCAGCGATGCTCATGCGAACTTACCAGCCGACGTTGTGTGCACAAAAGTGGTTGAGGCAACCTATCGGGTTGCCATGGTCGTGATTACATAATACTTGGTGTACTTGTATGCGTGTATAATCCCTGTTTGTCCTTATCTGTATGATGTATATAACTTGCATGTTTTACGTTTGCGACTGATGAGAGTAAATGAAATGTTAACATGTCGCAATATACGTCTTCTTTCTGCTCTAATGAAGTGGTTAAAGGAAACGCAATGTTCCACGCGAACTCTAGGAAACCGGAGTAAACTGTGGCAGTCTCACAATATTCAGTTGAAAACCCTTCCACTTCCAAACTAACCAAAGAGCGTTTGAACAACAGGATGGGTAGAGTGGTGACGGTTATCTCAAGTATGAAAGAATCAGTCTTTAACTCCACCCACGATGTCATTGGTGAAATGGGTATTTCACCACAATGGTCATGATTGTAGCTGAATGTGTTGTAACAGGTTGAGGCTACTGCTTCGAATATAATGTTGACTCTTTACAAAACTATCTTTTCATCCTCTCTCATTTGAGTACATCAAGTGACTCTTCGTTTCTCACTCCGTTCTTCTTAATGCACTTATATCGGTACTAATGTTTTCCCAATAAATGTGTTTATTTCAACACTATCGCACGTGCGCCACTGCGCTTCAATACGTCAGTTCGGTGTGTACACAGGTGTAATACAATCCATCATATATGACACGACTTGTTTCAGGATCAGCTAAGTACATCAGTGGTCAGAATGATGAACTGTCCTTGTTTCATTGGCCTACCACAGACACATATCAGGTCGCGTGGCACGTTACCAGTGTGCTTAGACTAGATAAGACTAACTACTGAGTAGTTGAATATTTAAAACGTTTGCAAGGTATAACCAGGCGACAAAAATCAAGTTCTCCTAATACCAACCATATTGAACGTACAGTAGTAGGTAAGAACGTGGGACAGTCACCTCTGAAAGAAGTATTCGATACTTGCACTAATCAGTCGATGCAAACCTCAATATGCCTTTTTTTACACAAAATAAAGTATTTTATTCCTACATCTAGTACCTTGGGAACAGTGTGATGTGAAAACGCATTGAGGAGGCCGTTAATAACTCTTTTATTTGAAGAAACCACTTGCGTGGGCATTTCATACGACTGCTGTTGCTGTTAAATGCTCTGGAACAACTTAAACCACCCGTCTTGTTTGCTTAATTTAAATGAATAGCCATCGAATATACGATGTCCTTTCAATCAGTATTTTGTTTACCTCGTCAAATAAAAAGTAATTTACACTCTGAAGGATTGATTTCCTGTCAGACTACCAAGTAACCCGGCAAAGGTCAACGTTTAACATACACAAAATAAAATTCAAATAACTGAACATCTAGTCGCTTACGGTTAACTTTGGGAATGAATCCACAAATCTGTTACTACATCTACTGAAAATTCCTCTTCAAACGCATAAAGCGTAATGCTGACTTGGTTTGACTTAACCTAGAGTACGATTCGAAAGTAGCCTGCGTTTGTAAATAGAAGCTAAGCTCGGGACATTTTCTGAAAGCATGTTGTTGCATTCCAAACAAGAGGTTATCATGTAAGAAGTCGGATTTCAAGCAGGGTTGATTAACACTTTCCCTCACAGCACAGTCGAAAAACTACTTCAGAACATAACTCAACATATGTGAGTGGTCAAAGCAATCTAAAAATTACATGAAAAACGCCAAGTGTTATGTAAAGTGTATACCTAAGCACCGTTGTGTTATCTCTTTTCATCTAAAATGCGCAAAGTGATATACAAACAGATAAACGCTTAAGCATTTATAGCAAAAGCATTGAGTGGACAATCAGCAGTCAGTCCAAGAAACAGATCAGTCCCATATGTGAGTAATCAAGATTGACAGCAGTGGATACATAGCACAGTCAACTCGAAAGACTGAATGATAATACACGGGATAGCATGCAGATTATGCGTATATATCTCAAATATTTGATCAACTGTTCAGAAGCAAAGTATACAAACAATCAATATGTATTAACTGTACGGCAGAGAACGAAATGAATAAGGTGGATCCTAAAGGAAGTGAACAGTGGAAAGGAACTGAGCAGGAATAACTTGTCTTATAGATTAGGTACTGTTACCAAAGCAATAACGGGTTCATTACCAGTTGGTGCAGAGCACAAAAGGATGCTTTCCTTTCGTATACTGCAAGCACTGTGGAAAATAGTAGAGCATGCTCATTCCTAGATTTTCAAGTAACCCAGAATGTCACTGTGGGACCCACTTGATGACCGGATCCTTACTGATGCATTATGTCACTTTTCACTGTCCCACTTTTAGCATTCAGAATCAGTTCGGACAATGGACCAATAATCAAGTGTTGTCAGCCAAGAACGCGGATGGCACAAGTGTTGCCTATTTGAGGAAGCAACACATGAGTTAAGCGTTAAAACGGAACCACAAACAAACCACTCATTTGCACACGGTACTTGGTCCCAGACCGTCTCCGTTGTTACAGACGCCAATGCTTAGTTCCTTTACTTAGTAGGGACCATCTTGGCTGACGCTGCACTCCGATTTTTCTTCCTGCGGCTTGTTCGATGTCAAAATATATGCTCTGGTCCTACTACTACACAGCCGTGGTGTGAGTAGTATATCACGATCGCTCATCCTCACTACACAAGTATGAATTGTCTTCGCTACACAGTTAATGTATTGTAAGGTGAAGGTAGAGGTAACTTCATAAATAACGTATGGCTCTATCAATGTGATCTCCAGATCCATTTTCCGGTTGGTAGGAGGAGAGTTGCTTTGTGCAGCATAATAATCCTGCTAGACTTCCACGTATGGTTCAACGCTGTTTTATTCCTGGTCCCGCTTTTTTCATTCAGAAGCCACTTTGAAAGGTTGCCGTTATTATACTTTGGAATCTGACTAGAATAATATGTGTATGTGTTTCCATTCAGATTCCGCGCGTGATAGTGACAACAATGTGACAAAACCCTGGATGAACGTAGTCGATATTAAAAAATTCAAGCAATAAACATCACTGTATACTGCTGTACAGTTACTGGTCATGGATGAAAAGTGCTGTCTAGTTGAAGAACTCATCAAGATTGAGGCTGATAACACAGGTACAATTTCATATATCGTGGTTTGTTCTCTTCAGTAGTGATACTGATACTCCATGAACAGTATTCCTGAGTCGTGATCTAAACGGTATCTATCACCACAAAGGTGCTCCGAGATTCGAGTGTAAAGTGGCTTTACTGAATGCCAGGTGGAAACCATGGATGTAGATAGGTTTATAAATAGTGGTTGTATTGACAACTGTGGACACGTTATGGTTCCTCGGGGTTGAGCAGCAGTACAAGGAGCTTGCATACATGTCTGCATAAATGCACGGTTTAGGGATGCTATCTACCTCCTATTAAGACTGCTACATCGTCCTTTTTGTAATGGAGAGATATCAACACCCGTTTCTGTGATGCCATAAACAGAGCGGGTCAAGAGTTCAGCGGCTTATTTTGTTTCTATGTAATATAAGTGATGAAGTCGTCGTGAATATGATCACGCTCATCAGAAATTTCTATCTGAAAAAAATTGTGTTCTGTTTTTAATGAGCCCGCATTTTTATGTGGTTTGTCTCAAACTTATTAATGACACTGACAAACCAGACCACGTTTTACTCCAGTGAATGATCCTAGCAACAGATCTGCCTACAAGCCTACCGTATCTGACTTTCCAAGGAATAACTGGTTTTAATAAATGGACTGAGAATAACACAACGTTATGAACAAGTTGTAATACTCCACGTTTCAACCACCTCGACTAGCCTTCCTCAGGAGTGTTGTCAATACTTCAGCCCTCACTGCAGACAAAGATATAAACGACTGATGTGTTTTAACTAGTACTTCATTCTCTCCTAGTGCCTCCGTTTGACGTGGATTATCTGGAAAGTTTGTCCGACTGCATATCATGTGATCATCTGTGAGTACCATTTACGTCGAAAGTACAATGTGATTCGTCTGTTATGGTTTCTTCAGGACAGAAGACAATTTCACCGGATTACGGAAGACGCAATTTTTCTTATCTACAACCTCAATTTAAGTGTCGGGAGACAAAACGCACAATTACCTAACCATTGTAACTAACAAACTTATGTATAGAGTTCAGTGCTTGGTAAGGTCAGAGAGCAAACGCAGTGAAATTAGTACGAATGATATCAAATGTTTCGGACTACATAGCTGTGTATAAGGTAATGCTAGGAGTGGCTTGTAACAATTTACATTTCAATGTTTTGTATTGAACTAAATAAAAGCTAAAGAGCAGCACCTCGGATAAATTCAGTGAGACTGCCGATAACTTCAACGATTTCCCAGTGAGCTAGTTAAGTCATCTCGGGTGATTGAAACCTTTGATATAAAAATTTTCTTGCCATATAATGTTACATCAGTCATTTTATTGATTTCCTCTGAAGAGATTGATAATCTTCGATCATGATGATTTATTGTGCATTGAACACATTTATCAGACACTCAGTAGAAGAAAGTCGTTTTTCCAAAACTTCGCTTTCGCATACTTGACTACTGTGTTAAAAACTCACAATAATGAGTGTTCAAGTGGTACTAAGAAGTCTAAATTTATCAGAACAGTTTGCTTTTCTAGTAATTTGACATTTCTTTCTGATAGAGAGACATTAATGTGTGCAATGAAGTTGGCCATAGGGCAAGAAAAATATTTTGTTTTGACTGGTCCGTTCGTTATCACGCTCCACAACCCTGATTTAACCACTTCGGTTGTTCGAATCTGATACGCGTTCCAACAAATTTTTCTAATCCCAGTCACATACAAACAGACTTGATTTAGCAGCTGATCACCGTTTTTGACTGACTGACGTCCATCAAGCACAGTTCTGTTTGCAGTAGCTTGTGTGCGATCTCTGATTAGGTGAATGTTCTCCAATCAAGAAATCAGTCTAGTCTAGCCTCATTACATGCATGAGTTTGGGAAACTAATTGAACCATATTAGAGAAGACAATAACAACATTTGTATGTTCACTTTCGCTGTCTATGTTCAACTGTTTAAACATTTCCAAGCTTTCTTTCTCCGTCACTGAAGCACCTATAGCTGGATTCTCATCAGATTCATCACAATTCCAGAATCACACGGTCGGACAAACAGGAACAGGAACAGGAACAGCTGCCGTGGAATAAATGACTTGGGTCTAATATAAAGCATTTTGATCCTTGCTCGTAACATGTAGCACGTTGGTGTATGTACCGACGGAATATCTGACGATCATA
>JTDE01001517.1:53559-68655 GCA_014338405.1 Paragonimus skrjabini miyazakii | reverse complement strand
TCCACTGCTACATCTTAATTCACTTCGCCGAGATTTCCGGTAAATTTAGTCACTTGTGGTTTATCCAACTCTTCATTTGTTGAGAGAACAGGCTTTCTGTAAAGAGGTCGTGGGTCTAAACACTATAAAAAGCTTGAATACAAACACGCAGCAAACATGTGATGAAAATAAAAACAACTGAATCACAATAGTTTGTAAGGGTGCGTTGGGTTAGAATTCCACTAAACCGAATGAGGTATCCAATGGATACGATTCATCTTGTTGCTCTCAAATGATTTTGAGGTCACACCGGAGATAATTCCGACGACAGATGAATACGGAGATATGCTAAGCTAGACGATTGACTCCGTTAGCTTTTAACTTTTCAGAAATTCCTACACAATCCACGCGGAACGCAAACAGAACACATGGCTCTTGACCTTGAAGATAAATTTTGTATTATTAACTATTGATAAATTCAATTCACTTGGTTTAAACATCGAGTGTACACGTGAATTGGAGGAAGGTGAACATAATGAATAACAATGAAAATTATGAATTAAAAATGATATACAAAATGCTAAAATGACAACGCATTCAGAAATGATTCTTTAGTATAAACAAGTTTTGTTTACCTCTCCTGACACTCTTTGAAAGAAATTTGTTTTTATATTTTTTCAACAATTTCCTAATATCTTCACATCTTCGTTGAAAGAATCCTGTTACATAATGTAATAACTGATCAACCCAAACTTTGTAACGTGTGAATAAGGTTCAGTCGGGGAAAAAACAGAATCACCTTCTTCCATCCTTCAAGCCATCTACATCGCAATATTGTGGTAAATATGTAGGGACAAAATTGTTGAAGAATCATCAGTATTTGAAAGTTGGAATGAAAGAATGCTAAACAACGTGAAAGAGGAGAAAAATACTCAACTGAGTGGCAATACAATCGCGTTATTGAGCTAAAAATACGAAAATAAAAAACAATTACAGAAGTATAATTTTTGCATAAAACATCTCGAATCTAGATGACAAGCTTATAATTGTCTCTAGGACATTGAAAGCCTCACGGATTATGAATTCCATGAGATTTGATTAAGCAAAATAGCACTTCCAGTAAGAATTTTATTTGGCACTTAAATATTTCTTCAGATTTTGTGAAACACGCTGTGTGACAGGGTAACCGGAAGACAGTTGAGCGTTAAACACTGAAATTGCTTAATCCGTTTGATCTGTTTTGACAGAAAGCAATTTTGACTGGCTTTTGATTTTCAATTAATCGATAGATCTAGGGTTGCATCGCAGGCCTGTGCGTACGTTAAACAACTAAGTGGTTAGGCTAACTGGAAAATATGTCGTACCTGAGAGATTACAAAACAAAAATTATAAAATAACAACCGTCGGGCTATTCCGACCAGACAGTGGGCAAACAAAGCGATAATATCCCTTGATGATAGTAATGAGTAATTGTTTGGACTAAGACATTTTAACTAACAACAATAATAATGCATTCCATTTTGTGAACGACTGTACTAAACCATAACAAACCTGAACCAAAAAGAAATTTTTGGTGAAGTGCATCAGGAACTCCAAAGAAGTAGAATGTGGGTTCTTGTTTTGCACAACCGAGTTGCAGCACAGCTTTTTCAACATGGACAGCTTATATGATTAATGTGAATTGAACATCAGTCATGGCTGTTTCAGTTCTATGGATTGTTCGGTCAGTTTCTTTTGAGAAATAAAACACTAGAGTCAAGGTTCGATCTTGCATTTGTTACCATGACAGATGGAAATGAATAAAGTTCACGCTAATTTGAAATTCTCCGACCTTTAGTGGAATGAATCCGGTTTGAAATATTGCTCTTATCTATTGATGCAATTAAGGAACTCATTGAGAAGCTTAATTATTCACAGTTTCGAAAGTACCAAAATTTTAACAACTTTAATAACGAACGTATAACGACACATACGATTACATCAAACTGCACTGTTGTCTATAAATGGACTTACATAACTTACTAATACAGGGCGATGATGCACTGTAAGTATATATTTATGTGGATCTAAAGGAAATATAGCACATTTGAAATTAAATGGGCAAAGTATTTTTGAGGAGGCATCCAAAACTACTCTGTCCAAATGGTAGACTTATCACAGTTTCGAAATTCTGGTAAACTCCAATGGGTATAAGGTTCAGTAAACTAAAGAACTACTGGAATATTTGTTCGAGGATTCTGAGTAAGTGTGACACAGGAATGGTCTGTTGACATAAATCAAACACCGCTCATAATTGATCAACACTTTAGTGCTCAGACAGACCATCATGCCAACACCCTTCGAAACAACACATTACATTTGAGTTTCCTTCTTGTTGGGCTTGTCAGCTGGTTGTTTATTTGGTAAACCAATTAGGCGCAAAATACATCCGGTGAGCTGTTGCTTCCCCCATATTGCGAATCGTACGAACTTTTCACGTTACCTAACTCACGGTTGTAAATAGAAATCATTGGATGGACGGTCAAGTTCTCATGCTGTTACCGGGAGAATCTAATGCTGCTAACATATCAGTTCGTTAGTCTCGTTTTTTTTCGTTCGTACCAACGGAAGCCCTACTCAACTGTGATGTGTAAGGAAATGATCGGTAAGTGGCCCTGAACTGGAATTGGTTTAGCTTATACTCAAGTGTTTCTTATGGTTCAAGAGCCAAAATCGTCAATTTAAGGGCCAGCATCAATCAGTCATCGGTCAAGGCCACAAAATTTCGGGACAACAAAATTCAATTCAGAAAACCTTGATGGCTTTTAATATAGTACAAAGGTGACTCTTGACGGTAACAAATAAAAAACCGCCCGTTATTGACCTATGCTCTCTTATGAACCTACTTTCACTGCAAGTTGACACAGGGATCATCAGATTTCTAGTTGTCGGGTTAGTGATGTTGTTAGTAACCCGGATTAACGACCAAGACCTTTGGTTACTCGCCGCAGCTAGTGTTTACGTTGCAAGCTTTTCATCATTAAACATGATGACACCATTAGTGCACAAATGTCTGAGCGTATAGGTTTCAGCTTGCAGGTTGATGGAAGTGACACGATCTTCAAGCATGAGTTCCGGTCGGTTATCTCCAGTTACTTTTAAACCTTTGACTTTGGTTATGATTGATTATTTCTTGCTGATTTCAAAAACTTTCGATCCGAGGTACTATTGGTCACTTCTTACATCTTTTAGACTTCCAACCTAGAATCTGGCTGATCACTTCTTGTTGCTGTTGAACTCTGACCTGAAATCTCACTGGTTGCCGCTTATTTTTTGAGTAGGTATTCCATTTCTTCGATTTGGGACTTCATTCGGTTATCCGTTGTTCAACACTGAACGCCGGTTCTGTCTGTTCAGTCATGATAGCGTGACGACATTTTCGTTGTCACAAAGTCCACAGAACTAGACAACTTGTTCTTCTGGTTCCATGTACTGCAATTTGACCTACGTCAGTCATAAGCATATGCTATAATCCTAATTACTGGGGGAATATTAGAAATTGTCACTATTATATTAGTGTGTTTGTTTAGTACTTGACACTTGTCTTACCCGGTACAGTGTTTGATAAAAAGGATTGGATGGTTTCTATTTTTAAGCCCACACAATTCAAATTTGAACAGTGTACCTTCTTAGGCAACACGAATGATCATGGCCTACTAACATTGCATAGCTTATTTGGACATAACATGCAAAAGAGTACACTATCACGGATGCCCATTCGCATCGCAGCCTCGTTCGCTTGGGCGACTTTCGTTGTACATAATTCGTCCTTCTATTAATCGATGTTTGCATGAACTCGCCTCGTCTGTCATCCCATCAAATGATTGGTCACCGTTTCTCGAGCACTCCAAACAGTTAACAGAAATTAAAAAAATGTGACAAGTACGTATTCGTACTAGGATGGACAACGTTTACCTTGTAAGATTAATTTAACTTCCGTACAGAGCTACACCAGTCAGCCACTGCGTTCAGGACGCACGAAAAGTGACAGTAAACGTTTTTACATTAAGTTGTTGCAGCTCAGACAATCGGCAATGTGGTCCTGTAATAACGTTGATTCCGTTTCAATTGATCAAACTAAATTATCAACAACTTCTAGTTCAAGAATGTCACTCGCTAAATCGTTCACCACGTGCATGTCATTCATCTGGCTTTTGTAGTCAGTCTGCCTGCCTTATTCCAGTCGATCGCCATTGTTCGGTCTCGGATGGTCAGCCTGCCAAAATCAGCTACATTCTGCTAAATCGAACAAACCGGTGATCGGTCAGTTAATCGATGTTCAGTAAAGGTCGGCGCTGAGAACCAGGCAACAACGACAACAACCTGATTTTGGTTGATAAGAGTCATAAATCACTCAGAATTGTTTGCGGCTTCCGCACTCCCATATACTGTCCAAGTTAACCCCCTTCGGAAAGTAACACAAGACTCGTGTTTCACTCCTATTGGAGCCCGCCAGCAGTAGATATCCTTGTTACAGCAGCGAGTGGAACACCGGTCATGCTTTCAAGAGACAACCGCGTTAATCAGTGCTACGCTTACCTCACAGTAGGCACGATTGAAGTATAATATGCAAGTTTCTGTCATGACAATGTTATGCGATACTAGCGAGCACTGACACGTGCAAAACTCGAGTATAGTATTTTCTGTCGAAAGGGACTGGCTAAATGGTTTACATGAGTGCGAACCCTGTGATTAGTCAGGTTTAACGTGCAATAACAAACTGTTTCATTCGCTGTAAGGGAAGGAATATTCAATCTGTTTGATCGGAATCGGACAGGCAGTCTCGCGCTTACACGCCCACGCAATCATGCACCCTAACTTATGCCAGACAACTGATGAGTAGTCGGGGTTTTGGTTTATTTCAATTTGAACATCACCCACAATTGATCGCAGCTGTCGCATTCCCATAGACTATCCAGTCGGCCCCTTTCGAAACGAAGCACTAGACTCGAGTTTCGCTCTCATTAGAGCTGGTCAGTAGTGCATATCATCGCCACTGCCGGAACTTGAACCACGGACACGCTGTTCATGAGGCAACCGTGTTTACCACTGCTCCATTGACCTCACGTTAGGCACGACCGAATTATCATATGTGAACGCACAATGCCAGATAAGTCATGCAACAAACTAACCAATCACATGTACAAGTGCTTGCCGATTCACCAGTTAGTTATTGATCGCTTGCCTTTGGTTATTCATTCCTTATATGCCTGTACCACGGAACCAATCGATACACTCTGTACTTGTGTCTTACCAATTCGTGTTCTTACCCGAACGGGGCGATTTAACACAACCAGTGAGTAGCATGGACATGTGACCAGCGACAGCCATACCATTTTCATATCAAACTCAGTCTAATCGATTGATGTGAACTGCTTCTGCCCAGTCGCTTTTTCAACAGTGGATTTCAATATTCAAACTGATACGAGTGTATATTACTGAATGTCAATTTTCCCCTGTAATTAGTTTTTGAAATTATACCATATGATCTGCTGAGTAATTACACAGCACCCAATTGCTTAATAGTCAAAACCGTCTGACTTTACAAGTAACCGAAAAATAGCGCATTATTACTGCACACAATCAGCCAGGTTTTCGAGGCATCCATCAAATAATTATTGATAATTTCACGGTCACTAATAACAGCGACGTGGTTCAGATAATGCGAACGACTACTAAACTGAGAGTGACTCCCGCTACCTAAGACGGTCAATAGTCACGAGGGTGTTAGCAGTTCAGTGACACAAATCGTTTACTACTGCTGCCAACTGACTAATGGCGAACTACTTTCAAGGGTGCAACATTGTATTTTTTACGGTCACGAGAAGATTTTGCATCATATACAATGAGTCTATGCATGGTACGTACAGAAAGTTGCAAACAGCACCGAACGGCTCACGCTAGCATTTCCACTTGAATGAGAAGTCCTGGACTTTCTTGCTTAAAACTACTGCTGTATTCGTATAAGTGTGCTATCAACAGTAAGCCTTACAGGCTATGGCAACGGTAGAGAGAGAACACGTGACTCAGAAGAAGTGCAAACTATGTTTCCATATTTACAATCGGACGTGTTCTTCTTCCGTGCGTGGTGTCGTTGCGCGTTTAAGACGCGACCAATCAGAACGCAGCTTGAGTTCTAACACGAGCGTGGAACACACAGGCGGCCTTGAGGTGTATACAATTACCACAAGAATCCAGTCCATCTGGGAAGAGAGGTAGTGGGTAGCGAATTCGTCTCTGAGTCATCCACTAATGAACTTTTAACAGAGTAAACGGAGGCTTGATCATCTGAGTGTAGTCTTACATTTCATGGACGTGGGGCTCCCAATATGAACCATGTTCTGCCAGTTTTTAACTCGCAATATGACAGTGCTGACTTCACCCAAGATTCAGAAGACAAGAGCCAAATAATTTTTCTGGATGTTAGCATCCTAACAAAAGAAGATGAGTCACTGGCACTGACAGTGTATAAGAACCAGACCTTGAGTAGTCAGTGCATTCATTTTAATACTTCCGTTAAATCGTAACCAAAGCAGCATATCCTATTTGGTGGATAGAGCGTTAAATGTCTGAACTACTGACACTGCAAGATGAGGGAGGTTTTCTACAAGTACGTATGCAGAATGGTTGACTGATGTATTTTATACAAAAGGGGAAACAGACGGTCGGGTTGAAACCCAGGTCATCTGTTACGTAGAAGTTTTTATTCATTAGTCTCTTAGTCAAATGAGACCTCATGACTGAAGTTATCATAGGAACGCTTGTGAAGTCAGTCGACACGTCTTACATTGCAAACGAATTGTGTGTGAGCTTCTGTTCAAACCCTTTTGTCATGTCAAATCTCAACAACAGACTTCCATGTTCTACAACCAGCTATTGTGTGCACTTGTTTGTCTGCTCACATCGAACATCATACATTGGTCATACTACAAGGCGATTGTCTGGTAGATTGCGTGATCATCCTGTGTGGTCAAATGGTAGTGTGGCCAAAATGATTTCAACTGCGACTGTTGCTTAGCTAACCTACTTTAATCATTCTGTCAGTAAGAAAAATGGTTTTCAGAATGTTCACAGAATGCCAAAAATTTCGAACCAAAATAGGGAGATCCTGAATGTTGGCCGTTATAAAGACTAGTAGTATCCGGCTGCTTGATGTTGACATCTGCGCCCAGCAGAAGTTCATGCAAACATCCCCCATGCAAACACCCCCCAGAATACAACCAAGGAAACACAGTTTAGAACAATGGTAGCCGTGTCGGTAGCAAATACATCGGTTTTCTTATTCACTTTGGTTACCGTTTCCATACCTATGTTGTTACTAACATGTCAGTCAAAAACAGGTACCAGGTTTTGCTGCCTACTTTGTTGTCTTCTTGTCTTCAATACGTATTTCCGAGTTACATTATAAAAATTAGCGTTTCATCGATAGCTTTAATCGTTTTATTTTAAGAGTCAACAGAGATCGCCGAAAGAGTTTCTTCATTCCAGAAGGAAAATTCAGTTTCTTATAGACAATGATAGAATAATATATTACTACGCTTTTGTTCAATTGTACTTTTCAGAGCATGTGGTGTGTCTCACTGGCTGTTTCCAATGGTGTTGATGCAAGTGGTATTATTAACTGACGTTCGCCACAAGTATGATAGATGAGAACCAATCACCAGCTCTCGTGCAACGCCTACTGTCAAAAAAGTATTGAACTTGATTCAACTAACGATGATGACTCAGTCATCTCGGATCCAAAAATTACCCGGCACTACTGTATAGCATGATCTTGCTGCAGCAACGTCCAACGGAAGTTGTCAACTAAAATACATTAATTCCAGATTTTGTAGTCATACGAAATGCACTGATGAAAGTATACTCAACAGTTAATTCATGACATCCGTGGAGCATTCTCTGGTGTTGTGGCAAATTCCACTAAGCTTGAACGTTTCCCTGTGAACGGGCGCCAACGAGTCATTGTGACCAAGATGCAATGGACCATTGAATTTTGCCTTGAGTTTTGGATATCCTGGTACGAAAGTTGGAGAGCCTTCAGCCTTCGACCAAAGTCCATCAACGAACAAGTGTAGGTCAAAGATGGATTCTAGTTTCATGTTAACCGCTTTCCCCATTGTGCTTGGTAAGTTCGGTTGGTAATCTCCTGCATTACGAGCTAGTATAATAAGCGTTGATCTTTGTGGATGAACCTTTTGGAACTAGAAGTGTGCTTTTTCCTTTTCCAGAATTTGATCCACCTCCAATGAAGCTTGGTTTGCCTTGAAATATACTTCGTCTACCACGACGACCTTGTCTGCATGCAGGCCATTTATCAGTCCAAAGTGTACAAACGGTAACAGTTTCATCTGAGGTTGCTGAGTGATGGTCAGTAATATTATTACGGATTCGACAGACAAGGTCGTGTTCAAGTACCTCTCGCCCCTCTGACTCCTCCTCCATAATAGCAATTTTGATATTTTTTCCTATGACGAAAGATTCATCATCCCTTTCAACTAATGTCTCGATGCTTGCCTTCGGTCCCGGACAGTTGACCTCATGTAGTGGGCATACTATCTTTGAAGAGTATGTATTGCTTTATAATAGATTCATGTATAAAAAACACAGCTGATTAGTCCACTTTGAGTTAATGTGATGGACAGTACCTTAAGATTCAGCAGACAGCGCCAGAATAGAAACAGTCCATCAGATTCAGATAGGTTGTGGACGGTGTGTCGATTGGATCGGTGAAGATGATTAAGACTGAAAATAATTATTTAAAAATGTGACGGACTATATCTGGTGTATTTTGTCCATGTTACTAATTTAAATGATATTTAATGTTAAAAATAATCCATACCATTTTTATCTTTTTCCAAAAATTGTTATCATCGACATCTGAATAAACTTAATTAGTAACCCAGACGGAATCGTACACCAAATGATATTGACATGTGTATGGAGCAATTCTTGCTCACGCCGTTGCGACAACCGGTAGTTCGACCTGAAACAAAATAAATCGTCTCACAAACAATGGTATTTATAATGTAAACTGTATACGTGTGATACATACGTTCTCGATTGAATATACTGTCTGAGATAATTTTTGCCCTTCTTCCAACGAGTGCTTAGGGCTTAGTAAAGTAGCCCTACTATTCGTTAATAATATGGTTCAACCATCCAGCTTTACAATGAAACCGGGCAATTTTAGGGACGAGCTGATAACGCTGAAGATGATTACCATGATGGTTATTATTATTATTCTTATTACTGATAAGTAGTTTGGCAGATTTATTGATTTATATGAGACCCAACTGTGAAAAGTCAGCGCTTCGGCTGGATTCGAACCAGCGAAAGAAACAGCATGCCTGGCGAGCATGCTAACTACCCTACGCACCCCATTTGATAACTCAACGAGCAGGACTTTTCAGCCAGCGTTACTCATAATCGATTGCCAACACGAGTGTTTGTCTATGCCTCTAGTATTAGGTCCATAGACTTTTGGTAATTAACGTACTCACTTCATAAGTTGGATTGTCAGCGACCCACCTCTAGTTTCATTGATGAGTTTCAATAGGAACAAAGTTTTGGCATGGCTTCTCGCTCTGATGTGGGCAAGCAAAAAAGTTAACTGGATTTGAAAGCTAACCAAACATCTGAGCGGAGTTCAACTTTCAACAACCAAACCCTCCGTTTACTCATCAGTAAGTATTACTAACTTGTAATGCTCATATATAAAAGTGGTTGGCTTGAAGCTAACCACCAGGCTAAAATATTGATCAAGGTCCGCTGAAGTTGAGGAGAAATCCTGACCTCCGTCAACTGATACTTTGATCTACTAACTTTGCCTCAGACAATCGTAAGAAAGGTACAGTGCATCTAAAAGAATGTCACTGGAATTTCGAATTTATCTATTTCGTTCAACAGCTTTCTTATTCATTTGGTTTGAATTAAAACTGATAAAATCGAATCTCACTGGCAGCTTCACCTCGCCATAACAAACACCTCCAGTGTATACAAAGCAGTAAAAACAAAACAACCCAATGTGAATGCATTTTACGAGGTGACTAATCAGGTAAAAGTTTCCTTGAATGTTGAGATGTGGCATTATTCAATACGAGGATGCTGTTTGAACAAGATATGAATGAGAGTGCGTGCTGATCACTGTCTACTACCGTCACAAAGGTTTTTCGTGTTATGCGTATCATTGACTGACTACCAGTAGATAACGTAATTTTATGATAGGATGCTGTTATTACCAACTACTTTCTGCATTCAATCTTTACGAAGTTTGCTGCTGCTGTTCGGGAAGCTATGAACATTTCAACACTGCTAAACATGCATCAAACGCTGAAGTGGTTATGGTATGACACAGTCCTGCATATTTCTCAAGCGCGTACGCATTCAGAAGATATAATGAATTGACTTGGAACGACTGAAGGCTATAAACGTGGTTCCACTTACCTCCACTTTACATGATAAAGGAAGTCAGCGTTAATGGTTTGAAGTCTTTTACCAACCACTATCCGAGAAACGCGGCTTCCGGGAAGTCATGCGTAGGTTATCTATGGCGGTATACACAATTGTATTGCGTACAAAAGATCACACAAAAACTACACAAAAGGTAACAGCAATGTATTATATGTAATAGTAATATGTAACCTACAAGTCAACCAAATGAGCAGTGTGATAAGTGGGGTTGATATTTTCTCAGAAATACGACAGTTTGACTTCTAGTTTGTATTTGACTTCCAGTGTTTCAAAATCATTTTACTGACATTGAGATATTGATTTTTACTTGACAATTGTTAGTTTATGACGTAACTAATAAAAATAATAGACATTAGTTATATACCGATCAACTGTTGAACGTAGCTTGATGCACTGTTCTGAAGAGTAGCTACAGATATCGCTTATTTCGGTAACAAATGTATTTGAAGATCTCAATAATTATCCAGGCAAACATGTCACCGTCCACAGTGCCTGTACTTGTTAACCAGTAAAAAGATCGATAATATTTGACGGTTTCACTTTTTTGCCATTAGCTCAACTCTGCCAACGAAACGTGTGATTGCTGATCCAAATTTCAATGACTGACTAATACGACAAGTAACTCTTAAATAATTATGGCAAATTAGCCACCAAAACCATAGTGGGCGGTGCTTTGTCCTTATAGCGAGGTTGTATCATTGGTTTGTACATCGCTCACGTTTTGTTTTATCCTCGCAGCTCACCATGTTAACCCAAATACTACATTCCTCTTTAATGATAAACGTCTTGAAACTCTGGAACTTCATTTTGTTATATACTTTTAATGAAGTTGTTACTTTTTATTTCACTGATAGTTTGAGTATCAACCTGGTTTTGTTTTGAAGTTCTTCTGATCAATAGTCCTGAACGTCTATGCGAGTTAATTACATATAGTTTTACTTTGAAAATGGTAGCTCTGTGTATATTGTCACTTTTCCGTCAAACAAAGGAGACAGTTATCCTGTCCCTGTCAAGTGTTTAACTCTGTTTTCTTTTCTACTTGGCATATTGTAGGTCTCCTCCTTATAATGACACGACAGCGTAACAAAGGATAACTTTTTCTCATTATTTCGAAGTCAGGGTGCACTCAATCAACATTTAGGCAGAATGTAACTAAAATAGTATAGAGTGAGTTAATCTTACACTCAGTAACGCCCATTGATTTGTTTAGATGTTAATAGCACTAACTAGAATTGTACAGTCATCTGTCAGTCTGTCACAAGTTCCCAGGCGTTAATATAATCTTATAGGTTGACGTGACATAAGTAGTGTGTGTATAACAAATGAAATTCGCGGGAAGCACACTACCGACTTGTTGGTTCTTACCACTCTTCAGAGATGCGTACTTGGTAATCTTACTATAGACGCTGTAGACGTCTAAATTCGCAGTTAATAACCCAGTTGCAAGTAAGTACTCTTGATTTCCGCACTAATCTACGAATTCCGTCGCGTCTGAGGTAGACAGTACAAATAAATGTTAAGGAAGGTGGCAACTATTTAAACATTTGCCGCCCCTGTGGTAAGATGTGAGAACGAAGTACATAGGGTACGCATAGTAGATTGGAGGGCAACAACTACCAAACTGGTGGTATGCTTCTGACAAAGTTCGCTCGTTATACATACACTACTTATATCGCCTCATTTTTTGTGAGTTATGCATTGAACTTATTGCACTGTTTCATGAAAGTAGTTTAATAGACGTTACACTCGAGCTTACAGTACAAAGAGTAGTGCACCTCGAAAAACTAAAGGCAGTGAATTGTGAATTGCCTGAATATTTCCACCTAACTTATAATGCGGCATGTTGTCACAAGTCACTTATCCATTCATTGGGAAAAATGTTCAATTTCACTCCATAGTTACCTGGCCTAGCTGCAGAACGACCCGGTAATCGAATTTCAATTCAATTAACCGGATAATGTTTGACTATAGACCAAAAACAATTCCAGAACGTAATCCATGGATAACAAGTGTAATTACAAAAACAGGTTTAATTATTAGTGTGTTTTAGGTTATCTTTTCAAAATAATACCGGTATTCATTACACTGGACGAGTTCGGGGGCTGGATATAATTCAGTGGCTTCTTCACCTAGTAAGTTTGTACTATCTGAATGCATCTTTTGACGAGAACTTGGAAGTGACGCCATTATGGAAGTTGGTTTCGCTTGTAATTCCTTTTTGGTACTCACCACACTGACGAGTAAAAGTAATTTATTAGATATCTCAAACTAGCCAAGTCAACACGTGCCGATAGCAAGCTCAAGGTGATTCACTACGAGGTACCTTTGTCTAGTATACTGTTACAAAAAGGATTGGACACGTGAGTGAACACCTGTGTATGTCGAACAGTCGTGTTTGTTTGAGTAAGCACGTGTGGTATGTCAGCACGTGAACAGGTGCACTTTAACTACGCACCTTATCTAACAAGGGACACAGTCCAGAAGACAAGATATGTTTGAAGGATTGATAGTTGCATTCCCGAACACATGACCCAAAATGACACAGAACAGTCTGTTCTTGCAGGGTCCACTCAACTCACCTAGTGAATTGGGTCTGTAATGTAATGAGTTACTGTAGATGTTTTCGACTTACTTCAGCAACCAAATTTAGAGGAAGGCAACATGATAGAAGTATGAATCATACTCAGGCTGAATACGTAGCATTTTGAAGTTGGTAAACTCAGTAATTGACCAGTAATTTAAACTAGCACTATTCAGCTTTTTACACCTCATCTTTCCATTAGGCTGTTTCCCCCAAACTCTGTCATCGGAAAATTTATATGGCATGTTCTTAAACTACTTTAGTTGAAAAAATATTCGTTTCATTTATGGTTAGAATCACCTATTTGAACAGGTGATTAGTTTGTACGGTACAACAGCTAGTCTATAATGGCTAGAATGTGATCTTTTTCACTAACGAGCAGTTCGACAAATTTGACGATTTAGGTTAGATCCAACTGTGAAAAACCAGGGCTTCCGTTGAATTTGGACTAGCGACAGAAACAACATGCCCAAACGAGGCTAGACCTCTATAACCAAATCTGCCAAATTACTCATCACTAACACAGTTTCATTTATTAAAAAGGACGTTGGTGGATTCCATCGTGATGTGTTTCAGAAATCCTGCTGCGCAATCAATCCCCTGGATCAGTTGTTGGGTATCGCATGAGACATTGTGGCAGGCGGTTAACAAACTCCATGTGTGAAATTTCCGTATTGCCGGCGTGTCTTTGTAACTCAGCTGGTAGAGCATCTGCCGCGTTTCAGCATGCTGTTTCTGTCGTTGGTTCGAATGGAAACCGAATCCGTGATATTTCATAATTAGGTCTCATCTACATAATTGTTTTCGACGTTTTTAACTTTAGCGTATCAAATAAGCGGGATGCGTTGAAGTGAATCACTTTGTGTTTTTTGTTTAAAAATTACTTAGCCCTAGAACACATGAAATTATTAGTATGTTTGATTAGCACGCATAATTATAGCCAAGTAAATAAGATATGTTAGTATGACTTATGGGTCTGATGATTTTCAACTAGTTGCAAAGCATACGGGGTTAATTTTAACAATGTCAATCTTAAGCTATTAAAATAAGCAATGCTAAAACAGCTCCAATTTTTCACCAGCATGAAATTCACTGTACTAACCGTTCAACTAACAAGACAGTAAGATGAAATAAAGATATTGTACATTTTTGTTAGCAGTTTTTACCTTGACTAACTGATACTACCTGGGAGTGCCTAATTTGTCATGTTAGTGTTATAATACATTGTTGACAAACATATCACCCTTTCGTTTAAACACTTAAGATCCCTGTTAACTCCACGGTCAATAGATAGCGGAAATTCTATAATCATCTTAAATACAACAAAAATATCCAAAGCATGAACAGCTAGATAGCCACCGCACTTCTGGGTAGAACAGAAGGTATTGGATTTCTTAATAGTTGCTGTCACCATGTTAGCGGAATAAGGTGTTACACTAGGAATCTGTTTTACTCCTAATTACCACAGACGTCCTGACGATCACAGCTGAAGAGAGCCAGTTTATTAGTCAGATGCAGTACGCAAGAATGAAGTTAGGCCCTACATACCACTGCTGCTGTTAGTGTTGTATAGCAGGCCGCTCCGTTTGTGAGTAGTATAGTGCGTACATTCGGGGAGTAAAGGGCTAGCATGGACGCCAGAAAAACGACGGACCAGAAGTGATTATTGGACTAGTGTGTACGCGCTATTGAGGATGTGCCGCCGGGGTGAATGACAACATACTGCTACCCATTGTGTGTGAATACACGTCAGTCTTGCGAGCGCATGTTTGCATTTGCGGTCCTGTTTTAACATAACCTGTGTAGAGTTTCACGCAGAAAACAACTTTACAGTCCAAGCGTCTTTTGTGGTCACAGCAATTGGTACCGTGACGAACACGAGGATGAAGATACCATGGTCGCAGACATTCGAAGATGAAGAAGTCCGGTCGTTTCTGGATGATTTCTATGATGTGGCTGAGGTGATCGGAGTCAAGACCGACCGTGGAAAGTTGGCTGCTCTGTGGACACTGATGAAGGGCAAGGAG